>JASGXE010006407.1:0-23590 GCA_030068105.1 Sinentomon sp. SZTP_YWyxl
CTTTCCGATTGTCATGGGAACGTATTGTGAACGCACGCACAGGGATGCGACTTTCTCTGCACCCTGTCCTCGATTACTGCGAGCAGCTGCGGGCCGACGAACCGCTAGACAGCACATATCGCTTTTGTGTAAAAAACTTTTCAGTTCAACGAATGACCCTGAGACTCTCTCGCCTAAATGACAAACACGGCAGGCTGAAGCGGGCCATAGACCGCAAATATGACCACCACTCGGGCCAGATGCAAAATTGTGACGGTTTCTTTACCGCGGGCTGTTCATATCAGAAAATCGAAAAACAAAAAATTTCAAAATTCGCCTTATTGAAATATTTTTTACTTACGTCTGATTTACGTCTAACTTACGTCTAATCTAAACTTACGTCTAATTGAAAACCATTCGCTGAATTTAAAATATTGCTCCATATTACTATCAATGGTACCAATAGTGTCCATGGGCGCGATCATAACCGAATTTGATCCATCATAGGTTTTGAGGGAAGCAATGGTCCTCAAACCGTTCTTTGCCCAATCGAGGATCTCTTTGCTGCTGGATGGATATGGTTTAATTCTGATGCAACTGGCAAGTGATGCGACGCTTGGATAATTAACAAGTCTCCAATGTTTATTGAAATGGTTGACGAGCCTGGAATTATCCCGGTTGAAGAGAATTTCTGGTGAGGTTCTCGTGATAAAATCCAGACCCAGAAATCCTGTCCGAAAAATAGTCATGTTTACGAACAGTGCCGAAAACAATATGCAGGTACGAATTGCCAAAGAAATACCAAAGACAAGAAGCTCCAAAATACAATATTTGGGGTTCGGTTAGCGCATACTTCTCGTCATGTCTGGCTTGAAGGAAAATCCAGACTGCATGTGACATCGTGCATGAATGGGATAGTTTGGAAAACGTCAGCAAAAAAACAACGCCGTTTAATTTTGACAGGATTAAATGTGACTCTGTAGGACATTTTGGGTGTGTCCCAGGGGATGTTTCGCTACTTTTGTGTGTTTTTAGGGTGTCTGTCGGGGGATGTTTGGCTGTTTTGGGTCTGTGCCCGGGGATGTGTGAGTGTTTCTGGTGTTTTTGGGTGTGTGTGCCCGGGGGTTTTTTGGCTCTTTTTGGGTGTTTTTAGTGTGCATTATCCGGGAAGTTTGGCTGTTTTTGGGTTGTGTGGCCGGGGATGTTTTCCTGTTTTTGTGCGTGCCCCCGGTGATGTTTTGTTGCTTTTGGTGTTTTTGGTGCGTACCCGGGGTTGGTTGGCTGATTTTGGGTGTGTGCCCGGTGATGTTTGGCTGTTTTTGGGTTTTGGGGCAAGGTTATGTGTGAAAAACGTTTTGCCAGAAAAATGGTTGAAACTGTTGATTAATTGTGCCTGCAGCAAACTCCCGAAATCTATGTTTCTAAACACCTGAAGTGAGTAACACCCAAAGCCTCTGGTGAGTGTTTTAATAACAAAAACTATCGAGACAGATCCCCACGTTATTGATTTGAATTGTCAGGTCTTCATGATTTATGAAAAACCCTAACAAAATTTCTTGCTTCATTGTTTTCAATTTGTTTTGTTTTTTTTTGCTAGGACGGATATTTCGTGATTTGATTTGGAATTGCTTTTTTATTGTGAAAGAAAAATGCATGGTCGGGAAAACTAAAAAATAGTTGCCCCAACTCATTTCGTGATACGAATTTTTGCGAATTTTTGTGGCAACAAATTTGAAAGGTTTGAGCCCAGAAACCATGTTTCGGAAGCTACAAATTTGATTCATCCAGCCAACCTTATTGGTTGAAACAACAACTTCAGTTGTGACAACCGTAACATCTGTTGGCTGCAATAACAGAACTGAGTTAGTTGTTGGTTCTGCCAATCTTTGTGTTGGTTGAGATTGCTATTTTTCTTCGACCAACATTTGTGGCGAAATCAAACCTAAAATTATTTCACGAAAATTCATAGCGCAAAATATAGTTGAGCCAACTAGTTTTAATTTCACCGAACCATTCATTTTTTTCTGTGCAGACGTGGCAACTTTAGCACCGACATATCACTCAAATCGCGAGAGAAAAAGCAAATGACGAGAATTGAACAACAGAAACAAAGTTAATATCGGCATCAATGGAATGGCGGATTTTGACACAAATATCGATAAGGAACATCTTTATCACTTTTGAGTCTTTAGACGATATATCTTAAATAGCGGTGATATGTCATACCAACCATCATCCTTGAACGAGTATAATGGAGCCTTCTTAGCCACATCACCTTCTGTTTTGTCTATTTGTGGAGTAAAGTGATTCAATTATAATTGCAGTTTAAACAATAATCAAAGGAGATATTAGCAACACCAACAAAGAAATCAAGAGAGCAATTCCTGTTGATTCGAATTCTGCTATCTCTCTAAAATGCCAGTTCTCACACCCTGTGATCGTTTGGAATAGACTTTTCCGTAATCCTATCAATTTCTTTTAAAATTGGAAGTAATTAGGTTATGTAAAATGAACTAGCCTGCGTGACAGACTGACTGTCATAAATTATTGGTACTTTCTAGACCTACTGCAGCCTTGAAAAGTTTCTATGAGTACAGCTTTTTATCGCCGAGAACAGGAATAAATCTGATTACTGCGTTATTGTCAGTTTAACGGCTGCTTTTGAGGGTTTTCAACGTTTTTGCTACATTATTAACGTTCTACCGTGGAATAAAATAGCAATAAAGTAGCAACGCGATGCGCCATCCGCTTGGGTTTCACTTAATGGTTAAGGAAGTGATGCCCACTAATGAATTGTTCAGAACGCAAAATAACGATTGAATTACAGGTTTCGGGACGAAGACGGAATTATTTGCAGTGACGCATCCACCAATTCCCTTTTTAACCAAAAGTTTCCAGTGTTTATTTTTTTTTGTTGGGTTTCAGGATATTTTGCATTGTAAGCAGAATTCTGCGAATACTAGTTGTGCCCACGTCGGAATATTTTTCGCAACAATTAACCATTTGAGGGATGGTTGCTTGCAAATCAAAAAATGTCGTGTAAGCGTTTGAGAGAGAAGCTTTTCTAAAATGGGTTTAAAATGGTTAAAATTAACTGATACTACCACAAGGCCTTTTTCTATGTTTTGTGCGGCAGAACGAAAAACGAAAAATGAAAGAAAAAATGTAAAAAATTCAGAAAAACAATAGACTCTTTTCATTTCGTGACGAAGGTACAGACATAACAGCATCGACATGAAAAAAGCCTAGGTACATGACTGTGTGAATGACAGAAGGGCGTTTCTGTGGAAAGAACAGAATTTCATGCTTGGAGCTAACATTTCAAAATAAGGGAATAATACCGATACAGGTTATAAAGGTCAAGGTGGAGCATGACTGACAGGAGCGTTCCTCATAGCCATACGAATCGAAGTTCAATTATAGTAACGGAATGAACTATGTACGCCGTTTTAAAGATATCATATCCAAAATATTATATGTTGCCTTGGCAAACGAAGAGTTTGGGGGTAATCTCGGAGTAGATATTTTGACACTGGACCATTCATTTTTAGTTTGTTCTGACCAACTACTCTACAAAAATGGGAGTTTTACAATGAAGAACTCAGTTGGGGCCGACAAAGGCTAAAGGACATTTTCGTCGTACAACTCCCATTTTATGTAGAGGAGCTGTACTGATCAAACTCAAAATAGGTGGTTCTATACTTTCTTCACAAATCACCTTCATCATAAATTATTATCTTCTTCACAAAATACCAAGTTTCCCTAATTGGATTTCTCAGCGAACCGGAGATCGTGATCGGAAATTTCCGATTTCAATGTGAAACCCTGTCAATATTTACACCTCTTGCATGTGCTCAATATATTATTATATTTTTTTATTATTGTTATAACTCAATTATCTCCTATGATCCAAAAATTCTCAGCGCCGAACGGAATCTTCACACAAGTCGGAAAATTTCGTTTTCATCGCCGTAAGATCCGCAGATAAAAATATACAAGTTTGGATTTTGACAAGATTTTACAAGGCAAAGCCTTGGGTTATTTTATAATAATTTTAAATGACCAGGTGTAGCATTCAGTCAACTATAGTGAATTAGGTTTGAAAAGCTTACGAGTGTCTGCATTAACGAGGAACTGTCTCAGAGGAGAAGAGCCCAAATACAAGAAGCGCCCCAGATTTGATGGTCAGACGAGATACCCCGTATTGTAAATACAAAAGGCTACCTTGACCTAGTAATGAGCATGCTGTGTCTGCACTTACTGAAGCTCAAAGATTCATCGTCGGAATTGCCCATTATATCCCATACCATTCTCGTCAAAACAAGCTCATTTGGGATGCGATCATCGCTGAAAATGTCAACCATCTTTTCAGACTTGCTCGTTGTCCCTGAAGACGAGGCAAGACTGCCAAATGGTTTGAGCAACTTCTCAAGGGTTTTGGTAGTCTCATCTGAGAGAACGGCATCCTTTTTGAGAAATGGCAAGTTCCGATTCACGTTGAACTCATCTGCATTTTTGAAGACCATATCTCTCATGCTCTGACTCAGCGGTAATTTCTTTACCGCTTGATTGACAATTGGAGACAATAAATTAATTACACCACCTAACGTGCTCTCGTTAACATCTGCAACTGTTTGCTTTGTGTTTACAGTGCGATCTTCTGAATTCTCTCTAATCAGACTGAGTACTGCTGCTGCCTTCTTCATAAGAAGTGCATGTTTCAAAAATGACAGAAGTCTACTAAAATCTGCTGACGACTTGTGAATACAGAAGTAGAATGGAAGTAAGAACATGATCAGTATCTTGCTGATATCCATAATTGAGTGGCCTTTTCTTCGCGAAAAATTAAAGCTGTATCTCGAATATACGCCTGATGTACACTCCACTTTCCCTGAAGATTCCTGGGCTGAAATTGAAATTTGACGGAATTTCACAGTGCATAATGAATTTTTTGCAATTACAAATTGGCGGAAATCAATTTAATTGCGGTCGAGAACTGGGTTCTGAACATGAAATATGTGTGGCAGACAACAAGAAACCGACAAGCTAAGCTTTATCAGTTACCTATTTGTCAGCTGAAGAACTCTTAAAACAAAATAAAATTTGACCAACAGCATTGATTACCCAGTTTTCCAAACAAGTTTCAAAATTGAATCAAGTTTTTTGAAAGGTCGAGGACGCGAATTGCAGTTGCATGGCGTAAGGTAGTGTTAACCTTCAGTTGAAAACCAATACACAAAAAAGATTCGCGCATACGTATACTCGTATGGGTATTTTCCCCCTAAATATGAAATTACCCCCAGTGAACGTTTTCACAAGTCGGGCAATGTTATTTTCAATGTTAAAGTTTTTCAAAATTTTGATATTGTATTTTCATAATAAAAGTTTATACTATGTTTTTCGTATTTGTTGTACAAAAGCATTTAAATTTCTCACAGGGTGTTTTTTTTAAGGTGGGAAGATTGCAGATGTTGCTCATGATTATTTGAATAAAAATTAATATATGAAGAATTGTGCTCCGACACCCGTTTTCAAGAAAAAGCCCCAAAATGTGCCTGATGGGGACCGAAAAGGTTGAAAGTAATTTCATTGTACAAATCCCACTTTTGTGCATATTTTGACTCCTCAGATGAAATTAAGAACAGAAGATTCCGCGTTCCATACATCAATTTCCAAGATGTGACTCCAAAAGGCCCCAAATAGCCTTTTGCGGACCGAGATCAATAGATAAACTCAATTTGATTCAACAAAGTTTTGTATATGGATCCTCAGATGAAACTAAAAATGAATGATTCAGTAAAATGATTAGCTCCAACTCCCTATTTCCAGGATATGGCACCTGTGTCCTGACGTGCAAAAGGATACTCCCGGACACACAAAAGGACACACTTCAAAAGGTCCAGGGCCCTAAAGTGGTTCCTGAAGTGCCCGATTTCGTTCTGCAAAATCCTTCCACACGTTTTGTGTGGCACGGTTTTTGTTTGAAGATGGATATGGATTTACTTTGTTGAAAATTCTACTTTGGTAACCGCTATGTGGTATCAATGAAAATAGAAGACGAGATGGAAAGTGTAGAATCTTTTCTTTGTTTGGGAGAATTGTTTAGGGCCTATGTTTTTTTGTTGACCAAAACACGTCTACATTGCTTCGATGCGTGTGGGCAGGTACCAAATCACTCGAATATCAAAATCCAAGGCATTTCATGAATCCAAAAGTTTTGAGTTCCTCTCCTGAGTTAGGCTCCTGTTAATATTTGCTGTGTCACACATTGGCATACTTCTGGAACTTCACACTTCGACACTTTTATTTGGTACGGTGTTTAAAGGGATGAAGTTTTTAAGAACTTTGTCTAGAATACTTATGGTACTGTAATGGAGCACAAAACATTCCGCCAGAACAGTAAGTAAAGTGAACGAACTCTGGGGCAATGTTCCGCTAATTCAATTACTTAGGTAGGTACTTACAACCACGTAAAACTTAGAATTCTACAGCTCTATCCTTAAAACCTCTAAGTTCCCTCAATTCGTGTTGCAGTTTTTCCAGGGCTATCCCAGGAAATGCAAAACGTTACTTTCCTTGGAAATGTTCCATTTATTGGTAATTTATGGATAATTTTTTCGTTTTGCATTATTAAAATAAAATATTCCTGAAATATGATTTTTTCAGTCATACAAGACATTGCCAAATTGATCCCTGCCACTTTGACGACAGAATTAAGGCAATGCTTTTTGAGTTTGCCAGCTGGAGTTTGCTAAGACCACACTGTCAAGAAGAGGAATCTCGATGGCGAGCGCAACATTTTCATTGAGGCGTGAGCCTTCTCGCTTGCCGCTTCATGACAAGAAACAGAAAAATCTGGCAATTTCAAGAGAAATCCTGAGAACTGCCAAAATGAGACTTGCAGAAGGATGCCGATATCTTGTGCGAGCCAAAAGGATGTCAGAGAATTCAGCTCGATGTCAGAGAATTCAGCTCAGCGTTTTCTTCTTATTATTTCGGGCAAAAGCAGCTACAAGGTTTTCGCGCTGCGTCAGGAAACAATTTAACAGAACGAGCAAGTTTACGCACTTCATAGTCAAAGAGTAAAAAAAAAACACGCCAATGAACAAACAATTTCAGATTATTGAGAATTAAAAAACACATGTTAAGTAAAACAATGGTCAGGAACTGTAAAAACGAGAGTGGTGTGAAGATTCCTTATTTCGGGCGGTTAAAATGGGCTATAGCCTGGACAATTAACGGAGAGATGCCGGTTCAATTGCATATGCCATTAATAACACCAAGCGGATATCATCTCTAAATCAACCTGGGTCATGATTGGCCTGTAAAAAACAATGCCGTCCGCGAAAAGGCGGGCGGTTGATGTCATACCATCAGAAATATTGTTTATGTAGGCCTATAACAAAAATAAAAAAGGACCTATGGCACTCCCTTGAGGGACGCCTGATGTAACATTTCCCGATTCTGAAAAGTATTTTCTACAAATAATCTCTGTGTCCTGCCAGACAAAAAAGAGAATATTATTTGGATTAACTTGAAAGGGATGCCAACATGTTGCAGCCTCAAAATGAGCTTGTTGTGAGGCACCAAATCAAAAGCTTTTGTCATGTCGAGAAATATTGCATGAACGGGAACGTTTTTATCAAGTGATCTGGCAATATGACCTTTTCAAATGACCTTTTCAAATGACCTTTTCAAATATGTTTTTATCACGTGATCTGGCAAAATGACCTTTTCAAAGAGTTTGGAACAAATGCAGGTGAGCGATAAAGGCCGATATCTGTCAGGCCTATTCAAAAAACCACCTTTCTTGGGAATTGGGGTGATAGTTGCAAGTTTCCAGTCATCAGACACAATCCCTTTCTAAAGAATCAAATTGAAGAAGGCAGCCAGGCCGGGCACAAAGGATAGAGCGACCTCTTTCAGCAACCGACCAGGGATCCTATCGGGTCCTGGAGGTTTTTTCGGTTGGATTCCACTCAAAAGTTTGAAAACACCCCGAGTTGAAACATCAATCGCTGGAACAACGTACGATGATATGGAATACGAGTTTGTCAGTTCAAGGTTATCAGACATCATGTTATCGGAACAAAACACGCTGCAAAAGTAAAAATTCATTACAGTGGCTTCATCAAACGAGTTCTACAAACATCTCCACTGATGGGACAAACAATTGGTGACGACTCTTGGAGATCAACTCCCCGCCGTGAAGGACGTCAATGGGAACCTGAAGAAGTTTAGCAAGGTAGGTTTTTACTGTTTTAGCTAGCTGTTTTTACTTTTTACTTTCTAGCTGTTTTTACTGTTTTAGCTTTCCTTTCTGAGGTTTTTCAGGTATTACCAAAATTGTCATGAATGTTTTGTATCAATAAAATGGGTGATAAACCTGTCATAAAGCGTGGAGTGTAGAGAAGAACACTGTTCTTTTATGTCAGCATATGCATCACGATCACACGGATGTACACTCTTTTTCGCTTTGGCATGAACCTTTCTTTTCTTGCGAGTAAAGCAGTCAATTTTTTATTTACCCTGGGAAATTTAGGCACCGTTTTTTTCCTCGATACGGGGATGGCCTGCAGACAGCCCACTAGAGTACCCTTAATTGTGGACCACACATCACTAGCGGATCGATTTTTAATGCTTTCCAGAGAAAAGAGGGGACTGGTGCGGAGCGATGCCTTCAGTGCATTCCAGTCTACAGAGGCATTGTCTGGTAAAACGTTATTTCAGCCATTTTACCTTTGAGAAATTCAGTGGTCGATGGTTCGGCTTTAAAACGCAACAAAACCGATTCATGGTCTGAAATGCCAGGCACAATTGAAACTTCAAAATGGATGTCAATATTTGTCAAAGCAAGATCCAAAATGTTTGCAGATGATGCGGTTACACGTGTCGGCTTGGTCACTGACTGTCTAAGAGAGAAAAACTGTATACGTTTTTGGACAAAGTTGTCATTAGCTGTCCATCCTCGTGATCCCAAAACTATCGGATAAATGGACAATTGAAATCACCACAGATAAGGTGTTTTTGATGTGAGGCGCTGTGAAATGAAATTGAATCATAAATTTTATCAAAAACACAAGAAATTGCATCTAAATTCAGTGGAAGATATACACACGCAAGCAAAAGTGTCAATCTACTGCATAATTCAATTGAATACCAAACAATTTCGGAATAACCAGGCTTCCCAGGCTCAAGGATTCTCGAGGGATTTGACAGATACACGCTCGATAAATCAAGGGATTTGACAGATACAAGCTCTATAAATCATCCCTAACTGCAATGAGAACACCACCCCAAGCTTATTGAACCCCCTATCCTTTCGGAAAAATGAGTACTGACGGGGCAAAATCTCAGAATCATGAATATCACTCGACAGCCATGTGTCAGTCAGTAAAAGGACAGACACATTGTGCCAGCAAAGAAAACTACTTAATTCTGCCCGTTTGGACAAACTAACAATTATTGACCTGCAGTCTACATTCGCGAAAATGAGGCTATGATGTACAGACAGGGAAATGTGGGAGTTTTGAACAACAGGAGGGGATTGCGGGAGATGCGCATGAGTAGGCACGAATGGAGGGACAGGAAGGCACACAGAATGGGATAAAGCGGGTGAAACATACAAAGGCACAGCAGTTGAGATGGAGACAGATGCAGCAGTTGAGATGCGCGGACAGAAATGGGTAATTACCGCGGGTAACACGGAGATTGATGCAGGGGATGGCACAGGAGCAGTTGGCCTCGGCGAATGGGACAGAGTTGAGGACCTGGAAACCGATACAAGGGCTGACACAGATACAGGAGGAAGATACTCCACGTTGGTGATGGTGGGAAACGCAGGGAGAAGTGCTGATAGCACAGTGGGCGGTGTTGACATTTTGGGGGGAACTGGGGATAACGCAGATGGAGTTTCTGAGGGATGAACACGAGAAGAAGTAGTGGTGTACACTGAAGCAGGATAATGCACGAGGGGAAATACAGAAGGAATCAGCTGAACTTCATCTTTAGTCTGCAGCCCGTTAATGCTAACATCCTTTGCAGAAAAATAGGCTTCCGAGAATATGGCAGGAAGTGAGAGTGATTGCCCTGTTTTTGACAATGAGATTTGACTTTTGTTTGCAATCAAAGTTGGGACGTTATGTTTGTTGAACTCAAGCGCTTGATTTAAGCAGACATTTCGGGAGCAGGCGACTTTGTTTGCGCCCAATGGCTTGTGAGAACCAGCGGCTTTTTTATCGGACAATTTCAAACAGCGAAAACAAACTGCGATTGCAAATTGGATTTATTTGAACAAACCATCTCATTTGACCATGGGGTTTTGCATCTCAACCCTCATAACATGTCACAGGATTTTCTCCTTCCTGGGATGTCTTCTTAGACTCTTCAGCCGCTTCTGTGGTGTTCAATGGTACGCTCGATACACAAAACAAAAAATTCTGGATCATGCATGTCGGCCGAAATTGTGGACTGAGCTGAAGTTGGGAGACAATATTACGCAGTTAATTGAGATCCTCTGTGCTCTATTCAGAACGATCATCACGTTCAATCCAATAGAAACTGATTCTTATGCTTTCTTCACTCGAAGCAACCGGAAACTCTTGGTGCAAAAGAAAATTTTAGGGGTGATTCGGACAACTTTTCTCCAAATGATCACAAATACATTTCAGTTTGCAGCATTCAGTTCTCACAGTGGCATCTTCAAACGAATCAGATTGAGGACGATAGGCTAGGATGCTTTAGCCTTCTCTATCGTTTAAATTCACAGTTTAGTTCCAATCTGACACTCGCTAACTCTAGTCACCAAAAAATATGAGAAAGCAAGTGTCTTTCGCGTGGAAACAAAGTATTCAGATGGGTTGAAATCTTGACCCTCAACCGTCTTCCTTTCCTCCATGCGATGTCGAAGATTTAAACGGTGATGAAGGATGATGGATCATAATCCGCTGGCTTTCATTGAATGCAGGTCAACTTTTTGAGGCGGTGCCCATTTCTATGCCTTTTGGTTGGTGCTGAGATCACGTGTGGTATGTCGAAAAATGTGGTACAATTAAGTTTCTGGCCACTGTATATTCAAGTGAGTGTGTCTCAATAGCCTATCCTTTATTCACGTACACATTCGTGCTTATACATGTGACGATAAAGCGCGGTTAGCCTAAAGCAAAAATCATGGCCCTATTCCGAAATCAACTCAGCTTCAACTTGTCGCCACTTACGTGTGTCAAAGATAGGTTGATGCTGAGTCAAAACTGAAGGTGAGTGGTCTCACTTTTCCCAAAAATATGTCTATTCTGAGCTGCAATTTAGCTACGGTTCATCTGAGGCTCCAAGGTTCATCATGAAGGTTCATCTGAGCAATAACCTAAGCTGAGCTAAAGTATTCGTATTTTCGCCAAATGTTTGTTATTTCCAATCCCAGAAGATGGCTTAGTTTCAATAAAAATTAAATCGTTGCCATAGCATCAGATCCCGATTTTTCATTTTAAATGCAATTTCACCTAACCCGTTTTCATTACGAATGTAACCTAACAAAGCATATCCTCACCAGTTTCGCATAACTTCACCTGACCGAAATCAGATGATACTCCCAAACCCAGCCCTACCCAACTAACGCTAACCTAACACAACCTCACCTGCCATGCCGTTCCCACTTCTGCTTATTTGGACCACATTATTCTTCAACAAGGCATGAAAACTTGTGCGAACAATTAGAAACTTGTGCGAACATTGCGGTACTCAATGCTTTTCGGCAGCACTCTTTTCAAAGCAAATACAGAAAAAACTTAGTCAATGTGATGGGATGGAACAATGGGATCCGAAGCACAGCTACTCCTCATTGCACGTGAAGATATGAGCTAGGAATGCTCCCAAGTGTGCTCAGAGTGAATTCAGAATTCTTTCAACATTGAAAACTCGGTCGAAAACTTCATTCTTGGCATAGAAATTAAAGGTTTCTGTGCATTCATATGGAGGAATGTCAAGAATTCTCAGTTTATATCTTCAAATGGGACAAGGTGTACTGTCAGTGCAGCTGTATTTGTCCCTTGTAACCAATAAAAACAAAAATAAGTTTTTTGTTCACTCACAATTCAACAAAATTATAACGAATTCACGGCTGTCAGAGACAAAGCGGACAATCGGGTTGGCATCGAAGTCAGCAGTAACTGGCAAACCACGCGGTAAGACCTTGTGGCCCAGGAACCAATGATGGCCTTTCGCGTGATTTTGGCTTGCCTTTTCCCGTGAACACTTAGGCGGACGTTGATTGCTTACTAATTTGGCATTGTGGCATTTATCTGTCTCCCGTTTTTGATTTTTTGCAGCCAATTTGTTTCCAAATTTTAATAATCAAAATACTTTTAATACTCAAAATCACTTCTCTTGAATTATTTGAAATGTTGTGACAAACTACTGGGAAATGCAGCACAATAGTTAAAGAATTCATTGAGTGTTACTTACAGGCAAGATTCGAGTCCCAGCCGTTCCGATTACTGCGCTCCTTAGTGCACAACTTGCAGACACCTGCTCTTCTCCTACTACTCCTTGATTCGCTCTATTAGTGCCCTTAGCTGCACTTAGTGTGACGTATGAATACGCATACGTACGCACCTTGAAAGTATTTTGAGAAGATTATTTTTGTCTGTATTATGATCACCTCTGCAGCGTTAGCCACTTATCATCAAAACTCACGCCAATTCACCAGCAGGTTTCGCTGTGAATGCTGCAATTCAAATTTACCAAAATCCACAAATCCGCAGAAATCAAACGAGCATGCGAATTGTTCAGGGCGGCCGACGACTAATCAAGTATCAATTCACAGACCAATTTGTCGCGAATTGATGCCACTTGATGTACTTGCAAACAATGCCTCACAGCTACTGGATTCCCAGTCTCAACTTGTCAGTGCAGGGTTGTTCTGCTCCTTAAAAATAAACATCTTTCTGGGGTTCGCTCTGCCAAAAGGTTCGGTACCTTACAGTCACCAATCACAAATCAATTTTCCAGTCACTATCGTCACAATTGCTCTTGCTACAGACACTTCTTCGAGCACCTCAGAAGATTCCAAAATTCAATGCCCAGTCACGCCCAGTAGAGTGGTTGTAATCAACAAAAACTCTAAAATAATGATGTCATACCACGCGCATAAAAGGTCCCATCATCTGCTCGCATATGAGCACAGTTGTTGCATGTCGTCCAGAAACAATCCAATTATTGTCGATTTCAACCGCAATTTTATGTTCCAATCACCAATGCGTGTTCTCAAGCATACACAGACAAATTGCCGATGTTAAAAAATGTTTATGATGGCAACAGTTGTTCTGATCTCACTCTGAAATCGAAGAATCTGTTTCGGGATACACGAACGCTATGCGCTCGGCCACTTCCGTGAAGAAGAAAATAATATTTCTTCGAGTATACCACCATGCAATTACTATGCTGATCAACTATCAGCACCCCAAGCACGAAATATCGAGCTGGAAGCCTCAGCTCCTCCGAGGTCACGTGGATTTTACCAGACCGCCATTGATGTTATATTGGCCGAAGTCTATAACAGATGGTAAAATCAAACAATAGAATTATCTGCCAACTATTGGTCAATTTTCTTCCAGAAAACTTGATCAACCGAATAGGTAGACAAGGGATAGTAGACTGCAACGTGTTGACGAATGTTTCATTTGGCGAAATCAATGCATGCATGACTTCGCACATTCGGCAAATTTAAAGTATAGCATTTCGAAGGTTGCTTTTTGCCCGATGCATGGCCTAATGCCAATGTACTGGCATGATCTTAATGATTGTTAGGCTGAACAATAAACTCGTGACAGGACTGTAAAAATGAACAACATCGGGCCTTAGCCATTTGATCAGGTAGACTACGTGTTGGCATGTCTTATTCAACGCTTATGCATGTACCTATAGAGCTGACAAACGAATTTCTTTTATCGTGCATGTAAAAATTGGAATTTTGAGATTTTAGAAGAAATCCATACTGTGCAAATTAAAGGTCCTCCTTCATGATCGTTATAAAATTCTGACACCTGAAGAAAGCTTTGATGCAATTTGGTGCTTTGATTTCTTCCGCCCGCTTAAAAGTAAAAGATACGAAAAATGTTCGGAGGCAACAGTGAATTCGGAAAACTCATTGCATGAGAAAATTAATTCCTCATTGCACATAGCAATTTCAGTTGGGTTATGGCCACATTTCTTTAAAATACGAGTAACTATTACCCACAATTAAAATATGACATTCGTGTATGAAATTGATGACATATGCCATTTGACGTTGATGACATCAAATAAATTCAGCTTTAAGCTATTTGTCTTCAATTTACCTTCCAGCAGCCGCAGGTTGAGGGTGGATATCTTCTAAAATGACCCTTGAAATTCAAGACTTATAAAAACAGATCACTCCCAATTTTGCATTCAGTGCCAGCATTTTATTTGAATTGGCAAAGGTTATCTGCTACGTGCAGGGATCCAGTGTGAAATTTCATGATATCCTGACTTTAAGGGTTACGACGAAGTTCGTCAGAAGCGAGATGGGAAAAAAGTATGGAAATTTTTAGTTAGGCATATTCTTGGTGAGTGACAAAATTAATTTTTGTACGTGTATTGGCATGTATGTTCATGTTATTAATTCTTGAATTTGTACTATTACAATGAATCCATTTGGAAAAAGGCATAATTCCGTAAAAACGAAAAAAGGTTGTGTTTTATTGCAGGGGACACAATTTCCCGCAAGGCAGGAAATATACCTGAACCAACGCACAGAGTATTCCACGTGGGCGTATAAGGTCACTCTTGATCAAATTTTCGAATGGCGCTCAAAAGAAATTCTGAAAATTCTACTAAGGTTAGGTTAGGATGGGATAAATTAGGTTAGGTAAGGTTAGGTTCTGTTAGGTTTGGATAGGTAAGGACAGCTTAGCCATCACACGCCTTAAATTTGCTTTTAGTCAATAATGATCGGCTAGGTTAGGTCAGGTAAGGATGGGTTTTGTTGTGTGAGACGAAGAAAAACAAATTCAAGGCGTGGTATGGCCAATCTGACCAAACCTGACCTAACCTAACCTAACCTAAAATACTTTAGTTGAATTTTCCTAATTTCTTTTTAGCGCCGTTCGATAATTTGTTCAAGTGTCACCTATCGGCCCATGTGGAATACCCAGTACGTCGGTTCAGTTATATTTCCTGCCTTGCGGTAAATTGTGTCCCCCGCAATAAAACACAACCTTTTTTCGTTTTGGAGTGAATTTTTATTCTACCGTGAACAAGGGGGACGGTAAATACTGTTCCCCCACAGGATTAACTTTACCCGTTAAATTTTTCGGGGACTGCACCCAGAAGTATATGGTGGACAAAACGTCATTAAAATTTTTCTTCTTAGAATAACCCCAGGAAGTTGCCCGCGATGTTTCGGAAACTGCTTACTGCAAAGCCAACAAATTCCGTATTAAGCAATCTTTGCCACATTCGAGGCCATGGGACCGTTTCAAAGCTGTGCTCTATCTGATTATATTGGTCACACGCTAACACAAACAACGTGTGGAAAGGTACCAGACATGTTTTAATGTACTACTCGGTCGTCATCTGGTTCGGGGACAGGAAAATGGTGAGACTAACAGCTATTTAATCTTTTTTTGTTTTACAGGTTTCGACTGTAGTTGTGGGTCAACAATCGACAACAATCACCACGTCACTATCCATTTGTTTGGATTTGTTTTTTGGATGTGTAGCAAACGTGGATACAAGAGTGCCCCAAATGGACACGAGCATTCAAATTGCTGCCGGTGGCTCTCAGGAATAAAAATCATTTATGAGAGAGAAATAAAAAGTGAATTTATAATAGAGAAATTTGATTGAGAGAAATCATTTACACATTTTCAAATTTACAGTGATGAAAATTACAGATATTACATGTTAAAGAAGGAAAACTGTGATAGTGGTGTATCAAAATAACAGAGTAGATGCAAGCTCCGAACAATTTGAAAACTACCGCCGTCGAAGTATGATAACTGTACATTGATTTGGCCACAGGGTTGGAAAGTTGCATTTGCAACGCAAATCCTGGAGCTGGCATCCAGCCTTCACCAAATTAAAATTTTGGTTTTTTTGATTTTGTACAAAGAAGAGGATCTCTAAGTTCTGCAGCACGTATGTTTCGTTAAAATCTGAACAGTCACAATTTTTGAGTGTATGAATGCATTAATTCCGTCGCCAACATGCGTTTCAAAATATGTTTTCTGCACAGCCAACACAAAGAATTGATCGGGAATTTCGTTAGACTGTTTACTATTTTGCAAAGTTTAAAGATAATCGCTCTTTAACAAATACCACATAATGCTTTTGACAAACAGAGAATTTGTCCAGTCGGCCACTTTCCCGTGCCAACCTAAACTGACCACTTTCCAGGTACATAATGCGAAGGCACATAGCCGGTAACTAACGCCAGTTTTAATTTTGACCGTCTCCCACAGGCACAGTTTAAAAAATCTTCTGATCACATTGATGTGGCATTGGTCATCTGACCCGGAATTAGATGAATTTAGTTTTCTAAAAGAAATTTGCGAAATTTTAAAAACTTTGAAAATTATCTTCCAACATTTTATTGGAGATTCTGAGGATGCCAATATTGGGCCTGCTACCAAACCCAATATCTGTAGGGTTGTTTGTGTCAGTTTGGTTATAATCGCCGGAATAAGAAAGGCAGCGAAACAGTAATGTTACCCCGATGTCCCTCTCCCAATTTCACTGTCCTGGTGCACCATAACCGTCTGCAGGTTTTGCAGTACCAAGAAGAGATTTTTTCGTAGAATGTTTTGCAAGTAATGACGGTTAGAATTAAACCATACATTAGTGATATTTTGGTAACACATTGGTTATAGTGAAAGGTGTCCCACATTCAAACCAAAAGAGTCCCTTTTTGCGTGCCTTGTGGCATTGGTCAACATCGGTCGTTCACAGCACTTGAGGATCGTTGAGCACCAAAGGAACGCCTCAATCAATCAGTTAAGATGCACTGTCATGGCTCCAGAGAATATAGCCTGAAATTTCGGTGGCGGGTTTAGGGAATGAATGACTTTTACGAGAGCTTGGCGACTGTGGTGTCCAGACTATTCCGATGAGAGCAAGACTATGGAGAATCATAGAAACAGAGATGGTAAAGCGAAGTGCTGAGATTTGAAAAAAATGTGAAATTGACAGTGTGACGCATCTTGCGTGTCGGATTTTAGTATGGTAATTATTTAATTGACAATGGTTGTTCCTGGATCGGAGGTGCAATGAACCCTTTCAAGCGTGCTTCCCTTGCTACAGATTTCAGATCCTGCACTTTTAACAAATGTGATCTCTTTGGTACTTTATTTTACCTGCATCTCTTTTGGTGCACTAAGGTGCTTTTACATGCAACGCTTTATTCACAGCTGTGAGTCCCGTGTATAAGGTTTGAATCCAATATTGTTTTTCGTTTCTTGTTAGCTATATGTACCTACTGGTCATTGCTCCAGTTTGCCTCTCCATTAGGGATTCGCCTTAAATGTTATGGTTATTTGATAGAATAGGATTGCTTTTCTTTTCTTGCGGAATTGAGCTAAAGCCTTGAAGCAGGATATGCTTCTGCTCTGGCACATACATATATGTCTCTCTTCATAATGCCTGTGCAGTTTTGATAATATGGTTGTTCCGTAAAATATTTTAAATATAGCCGTTGTCGCCGTTAGGTCCATTCCTCTGTGCTCCAATCTAAAGTAGTTCTGTATATCCAGATGTGTCTCCTTAGAAATGTATTTGAGCAAATTCAAAGTAGTCGCTATGGAACTGTTTCGTTAGGACAATCACCAAGATATCCATCACTGTCATCATGTCTCTCTTGCATGAACCTTGCACTCTAGGGTTGCTTGAAGGGTTTGAAAGGATGGTTAAAACTTTGTCAGACAAAATATGCGCCACTGATTCATTGTTTAAACTTAAAAACCTTGAATGATGGATCGCTTGGTTTTGGTGCAACAGACGAGGTTCTAGCCAGCTACACAGATTACGCACCTTGCGTGTTTCTTCTGCCCCGTGGCGCTGATCGAGAATTTTTTTTTTATTTTTCCACCTTCATCTTGCATTTCGTTTCAGCTTTGAAAAATTTACATTTCCTTATGTGCATCTCTTGCGCGTGTTGAAGATAAGGAACACCAGACAGGACCTTGGTTTGCAAGCATCAATAGCCAAAGCTTTGGTGGTTGGTTACAGAGACAAACGGAAATGCGCAATCGCTGCATTTGCAAGGGAAGAAATCAATTCCCGATCTTGTGTGTGCTGTTACACGGCATCGTTATACACATTACTATATTACCACATCCAAGGGTTAAAGCGAAAGGCCAATATTTTGCAAGGCAGAGATTTTGGAAAATTTGTTCCATTTCACTGTGCTGCGACCCGACACAAACACTGCCAGAATGTGACATGGATTTCCTAGAGGCGGGTCTAATATCAGTCGATTTCAGAAGGAAGCACACATCCACACCAGGTCGACCATTTCCAATTATCCGAATTTTCTTCGCTTAAGTCCCTTAATTATCAAGTCTCTTATTGCGCCCTATATCTCAGACTCAATTGTTCCACAAGTTCTCTCCTCTGTGCGATTCCTAATCAAGAAGATCTCGAAGAGGAAGAGCAAGCCTGACAGCAAATGGTGACGAGTCGGAAATGCAGCGACTGCAGGGAACTGTTAATCTGCAGGGGACTGCGTTTATTTGCGAAACACCATAGTTAAAACATGGCCCTGAAAATTCAGATTCAGACTTGGGTTTCACCGAAGACTGTCGTCTTCGGTGCAACCCAACACAGATCCTGCATACAGTCAAGACGATCTGAACGGTATGGTGTCCTATCCGGTCAGACAAGGATTCAGGCAGGTGGAAGGAGGCCGCTCCAACTGCCAACACTACCGCCGCTTGAGAGAATTGGGACCCCTACAATTGTAATCATCCTGTGCAAGCGTTCTACGAGTGCATTTCCGAAAGCCTCACCAGCAGGCAAATCAGTATCAAAGGAATATGTTCAAACAAAAGAAAGCCATCAACGGAGAAAAACATAGCGACTTTCAATCCGACTGCCAAACAAGAAGTTCTCGTCTCAACCCACTTTGCCCGAAGACAGATTTTGTAGACTCTCAGATTCTGCTTTGAGTAGGATGAACGGTGAGAATTGAGCAGGAGACACAACAGGGAATCGACCCTGCTACGTCAGTAAAGTCCAAGTCCTAATCGAGACCAGTCGAACGTAAGTGAATCACAGAAAGTCCCAGTTTAAGGCCGTAAATGCAGCGAAAATGTACCTACAAGTAATTTTTTCACAGGCTTCCAAAAACGGTCTATCCTGCTAAACGATTTTGAGTTTCAAAACCGAGACGGCACTTCCAGTGTTCCTCGCGTTGCTTCCCCTGGCAGTATGGTTCTCAAACGTAACTCAAAAGAATGACTCTGATCCCGAAAAAAGCCTTTGAGATTCCAATGGCAGGTTCAGTGACCTGTATGTTCAGAAGGTTTGGTACCCGACTCTCCACTTTTTCCTGAAGCCACACGTCGACTGTCACTGATAAGGTGCAAAGGTTTTTGAAGGAAGGCTGCTGAAACTCCATCCATGTGACGTATCACATTGGAGTCAACCATGATTGTATAGCTGGTTGACGTCACCCATTCGTGGGCGTTGAACGGTTACAAAAATCCGCCTTTACGTATAGTGTTTGAATTTGCAGTGTTAGCCACATGAACTACTGCTGAATGTTGAACTGTCACTACAAACAGATAGATAAGATTTGGGTACAGAGTTTCATCGTGAACCATAACGTTCAACGTAATTGAACCTCTGAATCGCCAATCGTCACCCTATACACATGAGGCGCTGCTCTAAATTATCAGGCGTTTTGCGCATAAACGTTAGCTTACCAATATTGCTTCGTTTTCGAGGAACGTAGACAGAAGAACATCGAAGATCTCCCTAAACAGCAGACAACTGTCATCTGCATTTGACAAGGAAGTCTTGAAGCAGTGTGATTGAATTAAGAGGAGTAGGCGGTGATACGGTGGAGCAGTGGTGCATACCTCAATTCTGCGTCAATTCTCAATTGATGTCATTGAAAAACACAAATCATGTGAGCATTCCCACCATCCCATATAGATAAAACATCTCCTTGAATGTAATCCAAGCTGTTGGATTTTAACCAAGAAGTTGTACCAGTGGTACGGGTTTTAATGTTTAAACCTACATCTACGACTCTGAGTTCCGGAGATAATCCATTGCAGGCAGAAAAGAGCTTGGACTCTGTCCAGAAATGAAATAATATCGATGCATATGGAAAATGTGCAAAGGTGTTAAAGAAACTCCAATGAGGGAAGTGGACTCGAAAACATTTATTGTACAAACAATCCATGAGTTGCCTTTTTGAGAAATCATCTTTACATGGTAATGACATAACAATCTTTTGCAAGTTTAAATAGAACTAGAAAGCCCGTCGACCTGTCGGGCGACCTAACACCTATAGACGAAGCATGACAATCGCAACATGCAAGTCAAATGTTAGAAATTCTCAGGCATTTTATGTGAAGTTGCATACCCCTGCGCTGTTTCTTCCGTAATGGAAACCGCACATGACACAGTCATCTGTTGGCGGCTGGAGGCAACGCTCTTCACAGCTCCGAGGATGCCGCGTTGCGATGGGCGCTCTCTTGCCGCTGTTGTGGCATTCATGTGCTTGCCGTGTGGATCCAGATTTCTGACAGAAAAAAAGGGAGCGGGGAGTGTTGCTGGGTGGTTTCTGACCGATCCCTTCCCCATCCGGACGTCCAGCTTCTGGTTCTCTTGTCTCGGCGTGTGTGAAGGATGAGGAGACGCAGAGTCCGAGAGCAATCGCGTGGAAATGATGGTCGTGTGGAACGGCCAAAACGGCATGGAATGCATGACCAATGCTTTGCGTTGTTTAAATGCTTGAGGTGGAGCGGGCGTGCGTGATGTTCGGCCGCTGTTACTCTGATTCTGATTGGGAAAACCGTGGCAAAATGCGACTTACGGAATATTGGTTAAAATGGGAATGTAGGTACTGATGCACACTTTTAAAATGATACATGCACAAAGTGTTCCCAGTAATCGACAGGATATCTTGGCCATGGCTGATCGCCATTTCATTTGGGAGAATGCAGCGCTAAAAGCACATATTTGCTTTGTGAAGCAAAATTAGCGAGGCAGACTTTGGTTTCTGATGAGTTCATGAAGCTGTGTTCAAAGCACCTTGAATTTTGGCATTCCCACGCCCTGTGTGACGTTTCAACAAATTCTTCACCACAAACTCGTTTGGGGATAGCAGCTAAAACTCGCGTATATATCAACATGCATTTTGCTATGGGAGTTACCTTCTGATCAAAAAGATATCAGTGGGTCTACCACAACGAGATATTTCATGTAGACCGTTCGTTGGTCTGCAAAAAGCATGTTATGGCGGAATCAAGATAAAAAATATTTTATTGCGGAGCAAGAAACCTTCAGAATAAATAGAGAAATTATGACTGCACTGTATTCCACAAAAAAACAATGTTTGGGCAATATCGTCAATTTCGTCTGAAATGGGGCAAAATGAGAGAGCTTAGTTTTTTGTAAAATGTTAAACCACTTGAATTCCGTGCGTTTTTTCATGAGCATCATTTATCTATGGAAGATTAAGGGTCAAAGATGCTCAAATTTTACGTCCCTCTTCAGTTTAATTGTAGGTAACTTTTTTACCAGACACACTCAAATAATCCATTTTGCCAGCCTGGGTTCCCGATAAACAATCGCTAAAAGTAGACATAGTCACAAAAATTTTGCAGTGAAACTTATATCAGTTGAAACGATTGACATACTTTTCCATGCAAATTTTTTAATGAAATTAATTACAAGGTCTGACACCAAAGTTTTTGGTGACAGGAAGACGATTTAGAAAGAAATCCTAACCAAAAAGAGCACACAAGAAAAAATCGAGAAATCAAAGGCTTTAGGCGGCAGGAAAACGATTCAATAGCAATCATATCTAGGCACACAGAAAAGGACACAGAATTGAAGAAATCAATGGCGAGAGTTTTGGTGTGATGCCTCGGAGAGCAAGTGAGCAGGAGATTATATTTGCAGTAACTGGGAGGTTATTCCAATCCCCAGTAGTTCGAGGGAAATAAGAATTAAAAGCTAAGTTGGTTTTATAGAAGGAAACAGTAAACGTTAGACCAATGTCTGTTCTATGCTAGATAGGAATGAGAGTGGAACCGAATAAGCCTTCAATTTCGCTTCTACAGAAGAATAACGAAGGTCTGAAAACGAATGCTAAAGTTTTATTAGCTTTAGCTGGCATGGAGTTGATATGTTCTTTCCACGATAGGTCATTTGAAATTGTAACCCCCAAGTATTAAAAGAATTTGACATTTTTTAATATGGTGGTCCGTGATAGTGTAACTTGCCCCACTGCACTGAGCAGTCCTTCACTTGGAAAAAACCATGGCTTTCGTTTTAGTAGGGTTAACGCGCATACCTCAGGCGTCATATCAGATGGATACCTGGTTGAGGTCGGATTGCAGTAGGTGCGAATCATTGGGATTGGAAACTGTCTTGTAGACATCAGCGAACGAGCGAATGTTAGAACTGGTTTTTTCGGCAATATTATTAATGCATATCAAAAAAAAAAAGCTGAGGCCCCAGGACACTTCCCCGACGAACCCCAGACGTGACTGGTGATTCAAGAGAAGTGCGACCACTCACAGGCACGGTTTGAGTCCTATGGGTTAAGATGCTGGAGACTAGCTTCTTAATACTTGTTGGAAATCCCGAATTTTTCGTTGTTTCAGAGAATCTTATCGTGGGGAACTAGGTCAAAAGCTTTTTCAAAGTCTAAGAATAGCGTGGGTGTCAATTCCAAGATCTGGATTCCGTGCTATTTCATCGGCAAGGAGGAGTACTTGTGCCTCACAAGACATTTTACTGCGAAATCCAAACTGGTTGGGGTGGAGGATTTTTTTATCCTGCATAAATGTGGTAATGGAAGTCAACACAATTTTTTCGAACAACTTCAAGCATATGCAAGTAAGAGAGATAGACCGGTAACTATCGGGATGATTAACAGGCAAGTCCTTTTTCTCAATGGGAATAATGAGAACCATTTTCCAATCTCAGGCAGATCGCCTTTTGACAAAATTTGGGAAAAAGAGTTGGAAGAGTAGGACTAAGTGATAGAGAAAGAGATTTCAGAGGAAAGCCAGAAAGACCGTCTGGAACCGGTGCTTTCTAGGGATTAATATTGAGACAAAGTTTGCGGATTCCTGATTTGGAAATTGAAACCAACAGAAATTTTATAGATATCGTGCATGCGAGCAGTAATAACAGTCAATTATTTGTGGCTGGAGTAACTTGGTAAACTACTTAGAAAATGATGATAGTGGAAGGTAGGCAAATGTTAAAATTTCGATAACGAGGTCAAGGGTACTTGTCTTCAGTTCATCAGCTTGAAAAATCAGGAAGGCTGATTTTCGCCATGTTGTCAATTTGCTGGAATATCTCTTGCATCTCTTCATCGTCTGGTAACTCGTCGATTTCGCTAAATGGT
>JASGXE010006408.1:0-20724 GCA_030068105.1 Sinentomon sp. SZTP_YWyxl
CAGGTGTTTATTCGCAGCTGACGTTTCATAACACTTTGCAACGCAAGTTGCAGTTAAAACTTCAGCCGGAAAGAAATAAAAACGAAAATTGTCAAGTGTGCTTTTTTGCATCACCTCAAAAGCTGACTCAATAAAGACATTTCCGGGGCAAAATTTTCCCGTTTCCATTACAAAAAGGTCTGTTTTCATTACACGGATTTTTTAAGTGAAAAATGACGTCGGCCACGATTTTGTCAGGACAAAATTTGTTCCGGGCAAAGTTGCCATTCTAACCTTTGCAGCGCCTCCATTAAAACAAATGCCGGGACGTAACTTCTCGTGGAAAGTTCCAAAACGAATTTTTAGCAATTTTCACATTATCATTGTTGCTCCTGATGATGCATTGCTGAGCACAACGAAGTTGACTGATTTCTGCCAATGCCTCATCCACATAAATAATGATGTAATAATGTGTGTTTTTCAAATAACAATCCCATCGGAAATTATTCACCTTTTCACTAACTACGGAATTTAGTTCGCATGCAACCGAGTCCACTCTCTGTCCAATGAAAAGAGCCTCGACTGCGCGCAAACTATTAGACTTCTACTTTGCTATGCAAGTACAAATCTTCGCAAAATATTGGTTCAAAATCCGTCTGTGGCCCGGCCACGTTTATCGACCTCCTCGCGGGCGGAGCTCAACGTCCTATGAAACCCACGATGAATCTCTCATACACCTTTCTAATCGAAAGGAGAGGGCAGAGCATCACAACAGAAACGCTCTGACGTCAAGAAGGTGTTCAAGCGAAACCACTCTAAAAGTTTGGATTTGAAATAATGTGTCACGAAAAGTCTCATTTAAGAACTTTCTCAACATTGAGGTAGATATATTTCTGCAATAAGTCCCCAAACGTGCTTGCAATCAGCTGATACTTTATAAGTAAGTTCACGGCCATCATATAGTTGCTGACGAAGAGATTTCAAATCTGTATGTTAGATCGGTATTCTAACTCATCATTCCATGACATTTCACATTTCACAACTCATTTCACGTCGAAACATGGAAAGAAATAGTAAAACCTCCACCAGCTGACACAAGATGATCAACCCTAGGCGTCCAATAAAAGAAGTGTCACCAAATATTTCTAATTAGCGCAGTCGAAAGTCAAATTCATGCACTACACAAATTTTTAGCATTTCGTAAAGACGTTAGACGATTGACAAGTCTCAATTTGAAACACAGTGCGATTTTAATTGCGTTTTGGAGTCAAACATTGCTTTTGCACAGAACAGGTGAAAAGCCTGGCCAATTTCAATTACCCTTTTGTTGATTTCATTTTTGACTTCGCGAGAAAAGACTTAAAAAATTTGCTCAACGTTATAGCGTTTTTCTATATCTTGCCTCGCGCTGTGTCCGATTAGATTTCAAGTTAGGTACTGTACCTCGCATATCTGATCCTGCAGAAAATGCCGGAAGTCCTTGAAATTGTGGGGTGATCTTCATTGGTCAGGCACAAACAGACATCTAGAGTTGCAATTTCGATCGTCTTGAATGGTTTGCGGTACCTTGGAAAGTTTTCCAACACTTGGAAATGTTTTCGTTGCATTTGCCACTAATGCGCTTCGGTCTGTTTCTGTGTTGAATCCAGAAATGCCATTGGCTGGGAATCAGATTAGTTCGTTTAATCCCGGCTGCTATCGCCGCTTACTTTTACCCATATGACAACAATCCGACACTAACGCTTTGCTACTGAGGTTGACGCTGGTCAAAAACAGAGTGCGCACTATAACGAAGCAAAGATCAAAAGTCAATGATTCATTTGAATTGAAATTCCATGATGTCATCATCTTGGAGCCAAATACATTGATCATCCTGACGATATCATTATCCTTCACTTTCCAGGAGCAGGAGTAGGTGCTGTGGGAAAAAGACAAGTAGACCGAGAAGTCCTGTTTGAATGACACAGCAGCCAACGGTCAAAACGAATAAAAAAAGAATTCACAACATGGACAAAATGGGCCCATCAGATAAATAAGTTTCCGCTGAATGCAGAGCGGAATTGGGCAACACGATTATGGGGATTTTTTCTCCTTGCGAGCCCAAGTTGTGCAACGAGGTTCATTCCGAACCACCGGCCGTATAGCTGTCAACTCGCGGTGGCAAATGAAGAAGAATGGTTTTGTCGAGTTGGGCCGGCCTAGCCTAAAGTGCCATTGTCCTCCAATCTTCCCCAAAAAGCATACCTGAGAATTAATGTGGATGGCTGCCCACCGCTCCAACAAATTGTATCTTTGGTTTGGCACACATGTGACATTTGAATTTCTGACCATCATGAGAGATTGTCAAAAAATATAGTACCAATCTTCATTGTAATGGTGCTGATTCAGGGCCATCTTTTGGGGTACACGGGCCCTGGGGCTTTGCCATGAAATGGGCCCCGAAAAGAAAATTTGAACACCTGGAAATGTGCATTTCTTGACGATTTCGATTCAACAAAACTGCCAAAGTGCAGACTTCGAAAATTAAAGTTTGGCTAATCAAAGGTAAAACCGAAAAAATTAACATTCAAAAATTGACATCCAAAATCAAACGACTTGTCAACAAAATGCACATAGAAAGGCAAAATCACAAATTTCAAAAATGGTTTCGACATTTCACATCGAAAATAATCAAAGATGTCATTGAAATCAATGTCATCCAAATTGTGTCCATATTTAACAATAATTGTCAACAGAGCAAGCCAGACATTCTATCCTGTTTTGTGGTCGTCCGAAGTTTACCTCGCTCACAACAGAGTTGGAGCATCTCTGGAAAATGCGCCATCAAATTTCTGCGTTCGAAAATTGCCAACGGGCAAAGGGGTCCGAGAATATTGCCTTCAACCTTGCAGTCTCTTACGTATACGCATTTAAATTGCAAGGTTTTGTTTGCGACGTTTCAAAAAAGGTGTAAAATTGCGGGGATGAAAAAAGTTGAGGAAACCACCCTGCAAGCAGCCACAGGTTTTTGACCGCGAGAAAAACAGTCACCAAAACCGCGGCCTCAGAATCTCCTCCATATATGGATGGCGGTCCGTTTCCCTTTATTTTCAATTTCAATCGGCGTCGAAATAATAATGCTGTCGACGGGCTCGATTACGGCATCACGCTAGAGGTTAAGGTACCTTTCACTTGACCTCGTTTATTCTCTGCCCCTTTCGTGTTCCAAAATTACAGTTCCAAACTGTCTTTAAACGGGGCTGTGATTATGGGCTGCTCTCTGTGTGATTTGCAATGTGCATGCCTCAAGGAATTACTACAGATCCGACCTAGATCAAGTTGGAGTGGTGAAAGTCAAGCAAGATGCAACGAAGTCTCCAAATCAAAACGAAAATAAAGAACATAAGTGCTGTGCTGCCACCAGTTCTGGTGTTGGTATATTTACACGTGTTCATGTAAATTCGTTAAAAATGATGGAATTTCCCATTAAAATTTCAAATATTTTTAACATTTTGTTTGAAATATTTTATTTCAAATGTTTCAACTTTTAAACATTTTAAATATTTTGGGCCCCTTCGGGGCCCCTTTGTACCCTGGGCCCTGGGGCGTTCGCCCCACTACGCCCCGTGGTAAAGGTGGCCCTGTGCTGATTATCCTATTGTCAGAACATAGAATGATCAGAAATTGTGTTTTTAATTCACACGACCTTCTCCACTCGTGTTTCCTTGAAACGTGAGAGAGGCAACGTCATTTAATGCAACAAAATGCATAGGAAATTTGTTCAAGAAAAGCAAAACAACTTCGGGTCGAATTTGCTAACCTGCAGTTGTGGCGGCTGCCGTGGTTGCTCCAGCCGGAGGCGCCGTTGTTGCGGCAGCTGCGGTGGTTGCTGAATGAGGCAAAAGGAATAAAATAGATGTATGAAGTCAATGACACACTGTCTCCACTTTACAGGGCTTAAGTACCGCTTAAGAAATTTAAGTCTTGAGCAGGCGGGATGTCATTCAATCGCAAGTCCGAACATATAGGTTTGTAATTTCGTAAAACGAAAACTTTTGAGTGAGCAAATGCGAAGTGAGCGACCTTTGTCGCGTTCCTTATCAGGGCTGAATTTTGCTTGACAGCCATTGATTCTCGATGGATAAGAGAACCACAAAAGTGACAACCAGTAAATCATGCGTCGTGTTAAGCAATCCCCTGAATTTTACCCATATCGAAGACCGACTTATCTTCTTCGTTGTCCGACATCAAAGTATTTCCAAGCCAATTTTTGCACTTTCATGAAATTACTCATGGAATTGCTCATGGAAGTCCTCGTGGAATTGCTCTGGGAAGTGATGGAAATGCTGGAATTTCTGGAATTCGTCGGAATCGCATTTGTTTGACTCATATCTTTCCAAGATACACATGCTGACGCATGAACGCTTCTTTTAAAGGTCGCTTCGCATTTGACACAACTTGTCGCTCGAACATCACACGATAGTGATATTGGCTTCTCATCCTCAACTTCCCGTCGCGTTTTATTTCTCTGATGGGGTTATGTCGTTTATAAGGGGAAATACAATTGCACGATCACAGGAAAACATTTTCAGAAAAAGCTGTACTCTTCGCCGTGCAATGGTGTCCCCCCTTTGGCTCCTGCAGACGGTACAGGGTGTGCTTTTTCGCTGTCGTGTAATAATTGTGTACTCCTCAAACGGTTTTCTTTTGCATTTTCGTTGCAAGACTTCCTGCATTATTTTTTCTCATTCTTTATCAAAACTGCGGGCTGAGCAAAACATGGGGTTTAGTCTCTTTAAGGTAGCTCAGGGAGATCAGGTCAGGTTAGGTTAGATTGGGTCGAGGTTATTTTAAGTAGGCCTAAAGGTTCATTTTACAGTACAGAGAACCCTAACCTGACCTAACCTAACCTAACACATTCTAACCAACCTAACCTAACGACCTAACCTAACATAACCGAACCCAACCTTACCTAACCTTACCTAATTAAACCTATCCAAAATGCCCAACCTATATCCCAACCGAGTACCTACCCTACCGAGAAAGGGCACACCCTGTGTCGTTTGCTATGGCGCCAAAGGGGGGACACAGTTGCACGGCTCAGGGTACTGCTGTTTTCTGAAAATGTTTCCCTGCGATCATGCAATTGTCCCCCCCCCCCGTATAAATGACTAAACCCCTCTGATGTTCACATTGGATTTACGCCGGTTAGTTTGCTTGCATTGCTGCCATTTCCGTCGCGCTGTTTAATTCGATACCGGAAGGCCAAAGCCGGTGCAAAAAGAAGAAGAAAAATCTTGGCCAAGGACCTACAAGGCGCTACAGAATATATTTGTGAGAAAGGCTCAACACCTGAAATTGTGCTGAGTTTTTTGTCAAACAATTCACGTCAAAAGCAACATTCTCACACAGCATTCCTTCCATTCCAGGGAAATTTTCCTTCTTTTGGGTAGATCCATAGCTGAATGAAACTCCCTCCCGGCTGACATTTTTGAAGCTCCACTGAGCTTAGACATTCTTTTGAAGCGCCTTGAAAATCAGGCCTTTTGAAATGGAAGTCTTGGTATGGTAGCACAATATGCTGTCATTTATACTCAGACATTAAAAACAGCCGGGCCATGCGCTATAATGCATTCCTTCATGTAATGCGTTTTGCGGCGCATGCGAAATGGGAAATTACATTGCCCCGTGCTTCTAAAGTCTGAAAAAAACAGCCTATGGCCCGGGTATTCAGAATGGCTCCGTATATTATATTACCTGGTTATGATTCTTACATGCTTTCTCCATCAGATTTTTGTTATCGTAAATTGTCCATTGCTTAATTGACCTGTATAGCATCACTGATTACATTGTTTAACCGTGTTTATTGAGAGGAGGCAACTCCGACAATAAAATTATAATCAATCAATCAAATCAATCAGCATGTAACCGACATATTTCCTCTGTGCATTCATCGGAATAAAATTGAGGAATCCATCATTTCCGAACGGTCTCATTGAAATACAGCAATTGTTGAAAATGATCTAGAACGAAATGGTCTAAATTTTTAACGCTCATGTTTGCCGTCCGAATGAACCATCAAGTTGGCGCACAGGAGAAATGGTTGTTATGCAGAAGGCCAGAGTTTGTAAGTGTAAAGAAGTAGTGTACCAACATGCGAAGTATACAGCATCTGCCAAACTCTTCGAACATAGGAGAAATACCAAGGGTCAAGCTGATAGGGTCATCCATTCTCAGCCGGGCTTGATGTTGTTTCACGTGCAACCGATATCATCATTTGTTTTGCGGTGCGTGATGTCGCTATTTTACCTAAGTACATGGCGAGCGACTGAGATTCCCATGTTCAAAGAGTTTTGGCTGGCAATGTCAATCTTACGCTACCATAAATTGATCGATCACTGACCTGCCACTGTGGTTGGTGCAGCCGTTGTTGTGGGGGCAGTGGTTGCGACAGTAGTTGTGGTTGCACCTGAGAATTAAAAAAAAAGAAAAAGAAAGATTGAAAAAACGTCAAGGACGTGAAGGAATATTTCCATGTTGCCAAATCGCGTGGAAGAAAACGCCTCAGTTCTCTTCTTCTATTTCTGGACAGCATATTTGTAAAAAGAAACAAATAACTAATGTGTTAGCCTGCTCTAACTAAAAGGACAACAGATATGGCAGTTGTTTTTCAATTCAAAAGAGGAACGTTACGAATGGTTTTTGGAGAGACCGGACGTCGTTATAATTTCAAATGCTGTTGACTGATTTGCCAATGAATGTTGTATGTTCTGTGACAACAAAATTGAAGCCATCTCACAAAAAAGTGGATCGAATATGTTTGCCTTTTATTTTTTTTACGGACGACCCCTGTCCGACAAATTGCAAACATTCACATCCTCGGTTGTCGGTCTTTGCCGTTTAGACTTTATCGAAAAGAAAAAGGGTCCCGGGCACTGTTCGCGCGAACATCTGAGATCTTTATGCGTGCATCCAAAATGCCTCAGTGATAACCATGAGTTTCCGTGGTTGATTTGACATTGCAACGGCCATTTGCTGCGATTCTGTGCTGAAATCTATGAATTTTGAGGACATAGTTCTAGGGGTAGGTACTATTCTGTTCACCTCAAGCATCAATCCTACTGCAATCGCATCATATTTTCCGGCAAGATGCCTTTTATTCAGGAGTTGGAGTATGTCCTGCACGCGCAAGGCGTTGAGATGGACAAAGCAAGTAGAGTTCAGATTTTTGAATTCTCTTTACGAGAATAATAAACTGCCGCAAAAAGCAAGGAATTCTTCAAGATTATCTGCCGTTTACAATGACTAGTGGCTTGCCAAACTATAACGCAAAACGGATGGATCTTCCCCATCATTGTAGTGGTGCCACAGGAAATTTTGTTCCCCTTCAAGGTGACGCCAAATTGAAATCTTGCTTGAAATATTGTCCTGAGGATGCATATCACCAAAACATTACTTGTCGAACCAACCCCATGCATGGAACTGCCATTCGTTAACGCCATTTCTTTGCTCAAAATACAAAAAAATTGTCCATACCAATGCGACGGACATCCTTTTACTTGGGAGTTTGAATGCTTACCGCAGGTCCTGGTACAAATGGCATCAGCTCCATTGCAACAGCAAAAGAAGCAAGGGTCGGATGCAAACGGTTGCGCTGGAATGCAGGTGTTGGCTTGAAACCTCGGGTCGCATGAAGCAGTGTAGGCGCGTGCAGCTGGATAGGCGTACACCACCTGGGAACTTGCTGCCGCCGGATATCCTTGCTGAGGATAGTAGTAACCCCCTCCTGCTGGGTTTACGTAACTACCAGCTGCCGCTTGGCCGCTAGAAATCGCACCAGCTGAAATTTCAGTGCAAAGAATTACTTTGGTATTGGCCTCTGACAGTGTTGAGGACTTCAGTGATAGCTTTTTTATCATTGGCTGTAGAGCACACCCCTAAAGGATTCTATCTGTATTGTCTTGAAGTAACCTCGTTATTGGCTCACCAATGTGAACACTGTAAGCAGCCTATTATTGGACTTGGTTTGCTGGTTATCGTGGGCTCATAAGAGGTTATAAAATGGCGTTGTAACATGGGCAAGAAGTTCCATTGCCCTGAGGTTCGAAATACGAGTATAAAGCCTATCAAACAGTAATTGGTTCGACTCCCTGTAACAGATCCCTGCATGTAACAGACTTAAACAAGAATATCGTAAACGTTTCATACTTTTTGCGCTGACTAGATATTTCTAAAAAGTGCAGTGTAGAAATGAAGCTTAAATGCTTTCAAAATACCTGTTTTCCCGTGTCTGCTGTGATTCGAAATTTTCATGCAAATACGTACTCGTTTATTGGATAACTAAAATGTATCAATTCTGCTTTGTTGATCTTTTGAAATTTCTGAACATCCCAGTTTATTCGTATTTTCGACAGTTGAAAGAGTTTGGCATCTCTCCGATGCGGGGCACTGCCGTCACAGTTTCGGTAAGCTGAGCCAATTTACCGGAAAGTATATTTTGAAACAATTCAAGTTAGGCGTCGAATTGTGAAAAATATTTTCTTTTGGAACGGACAGAATTGGCCAAAATTGGACAAAAATAAACAGACAAAAACATTCAAATCGATCAATTTGCTCCAACAAAGCGTTAAATATATCGGTCATCGATATGCCTGCCATTGGCCATTGTCCATGGTCATTGGTCATGTGTGTCGCCATTACCGATCTCGGGATCACAATATATAAATCTCCGCTTCCTTATGATGGGCAAAATTAGTATGGTTTACAGACAACAATAAAAGCAACGTTGTACCAAAAACACAATAGTCCACAGTCTTCATTTTACGCGTAGTTTTGCGCTGTTTCTTCGTTCGAGGAGTTAATCACGCAACGATACTTGAGCATTGAGGATGCATATAAGAGGTGCTTTTACGATCTTGGAATAGCAAACCACAATCTCGAATCATTATTTACAACCTGTTCTGCTGCGTCTATTCAAGACAAAAGATTTCATCAAATATATTTCACGACGAACACGTATTTAAATGGACGCATGCATGGGATGTTTGCATAATGCCGAAGTTCGCCAAACAGTTCGTTTGCACAAAATCGAATAATGTTTCTGAACTTACTTGCTACGAACGGCTTTGGTTTGCATCTGACGACAGTGAAAAGTAGACAGATTAAGAAGACGATCACGATACCGGGCCTTGCCGCCATCCTGATTGATCGCGGGAGAATGTGAAAGGGCCTAATCAGGAATGAAACTTTGAACTTCTTGAACTTGCGAGTATGAATAAAAATAATACGTTTGTTGTCACCTTTTCTTGACAATTTTTTTTTTGCAAAATTTCAATGTATGCCTTCGAATAATCTGACCAACGTTTTTATTGAGTGATCGATGAATTATCAAATCGACGGGTATCAATTTTGGTTGTCCAATCTCTTGCAGCGTCAACATTGTGGTCACAATCTTGAATTTTCCGATCAGTTCCATACATTTTGAGACATTTTGTGATCGGTTGGTCACTGCATGTGGCATTGTTCTCGAGCAAAAGTGTTCGCCTCGAGAAGAAACGGATAGATGGAAAAAGCGCTATCATCGGTAGGACTTCTCAGTAAACGGAAATCAGTGCGAGAAAACATGAATTTCCAGTGTGGTTACAAATCACAAGACCTCCCAAAAATTGGATTGGTACATTTTTGTGGATTTTGGCGGCACATGGAATCACGCAGTCCGAGGGGGTTTTTTAGTGTTCTTTTCTGTTTTTTATTTTCTATTTCAGTCGGCACTCACTCAGGATATTGTTTGTTGCAGCCCTGCAACGGACATTGAGCCCAGCCCCACGGATACACACAAAATTACCATTTGTGAATATTGAGGACTGCCATCACGGAAGGAGGTGTTCTGTCATGACTTCTGATTGCATTATTGGTTTTCGTTTGCCTTGTTGGGTAAAACGCATCATTAATAATGAACGCCTATCTTCTAAAGACTTTTGATAAGGAGTGTAATAGGTACGCCATCAATTTTTGCGCTGCTGCGACACGCGTGGGCACGACTGGAGGAAAGTGCAGACTCTTCCATTTAGAAACTTGTTCTTTGGGTGAATTCTTGAAAAGGTGGTGGAGAAATTCAGTTCGGGACTGATTTCAGTCAAGCCAAATTGTGGCACTGAGATTGCTGTTTTATCCGGGCCGATTCAGTAATTATGAGCTGAAAGCAAAATCACTTTTGTCAAAGGACAATTATTATTACTCGACAACACGCAATAATGCTTTTTCCCAAAGAAATGTTGGCCGATCTGGACACGAGACGACGCTCGAATTGACAAATCAACAATGACTCCCAGTCGTAGTAAAACACCGAGAAGCCTTCGTGTCGTTTTCAAGATCAAACTCCAGACCAATTTTTTTTGCTTCTTGTGAGTTAAGAGGCCTTCTCGAATGTTTCGTGTCCCAATGTTCGTGCAGAAAACGCAAAACGATCAAACAATGGATGTGGGTTCCTACTGGCTGACTATTTGAGTTCTTAGGAAGGTCAGAGTAGAGATGTTGTTGAAGCTCAACTGATGGCGATATACCAAATTAAGAAACGTAAATATTCTCATTGTTTTCTGGAAACTCTCAAATTTCACCTTTTTCTCTTCCGTGCTGTATGGCGTCATCTTGAAACAACAAGAATGCAATTTGAAACTTCGAAACGCTCGTGCTAATTTGCAAAAATGATCTGACGTACGCGTGGCCACTTCGTGAATCATCCCGGTTAATTTCTTTCGTTTGCCAAAAAAGGTTTCATTGAAACCTCCCATCGATGTACACAATCTGAAAGTTCTCTGCATACCACCCTCCAGAAATCTTTTACTAATGACTTGACAAAGGAATTACCAACAATTCAGGGCGATCCTACTCATGTGGAGCACATCCCGGTTTCACGCGTTACACTAACATCATATTTTTCGGCGTTCGGTGCTTTTTGGAATTAATCTTTGCGAATAAGTAAAGATAAACAAGGTGATTCAAAAAAAAGCTAAATTAGTTTTTGGCAGAGCTCGTTCCAAGGAAAGCCGCACTCAGAAGCACCAGATAAGCCTTAGCTGAGCACGGCGAAAGAGCACAAATTCTGCTTGCCTGATATTTCTGTTCATCGATGGCCAAGGGACAGACATGGTAATCTGGCTGGATTCGCGCAAATGCTGTCCAAGCGTTTTTGTGAATTCACTCCGGCAATGTTAGATCTAAAAAACATTACGTTTGCAAACAACATTCGACAAAATTTTGGCGATCTGGACCTGGACGTGTATGTACAAAGTATCCAAGGCCAGATATTAGCCATATGAGGTCGGTATTGGGTCGGTATAAACGTCAAAATATTTTGGAGAATCCTTTTTTGTGATTGAGTTTCCCTCCGCTCCATTTGTCGTCAGCTCGAAGCGGCATGCGCCCCTCGAGAATATGCAGCACTGCATGAATGCATTGACTTTTAGCAGAGCCATTTCCAGTTTCGAGTGATAAAATTATCGCGATAACGCCATGTTGAAAGAAGCGCCCTTTCATGCATTCAGTTTCTTATCCGGTAAGGCATTGATCTGCATAAAAAAGGTTCACACAAAAGAAAAGAAAAACAACAGCTTAACCTTTTACTTCTGAAGTGATGCATGGTACCTTGTTTCAAGAAATCTACACCCAATTTGAACCTGTTGAATTGAGACTCAGCATTCAATTTGTTATTCAGCCTTGTCCACGAGTTTAGATAGGTTTTTTTTGAAATTTGAAATTTGTACCTTGGTCTTTTCTGTGCATTGCTATTGAAATTGCGGTCTTGTGAATTTTGGAAGAAAGGTAGAAAGGTAGAAGAAGAAAGGTAGAAAGGTAGGAAGAAAGGTATTTGTGTGAGGCGTTTGAGGAAAGGCACAAGTCCAGAAAAGAAGCGCTGAGCCCGAAATTGAAGATTCCAATGAAAATTTGAGAAATCATGCCACGAAATCTGCTTAAGAAATGCGCATTTGGAAAAAGGGCATCAAAAGGAAAGTTCATGGAATTGTGCTCTGCCAATATTTTGCCAATTTTCTCTGCTCTGCTTTTTTGCTCACAAAATTTCACATGTTTTGCTTATTTAGTCCCAATAACTCCGTGTTGTTCAGACAGAAATTCGCTTCTTCAGGCTGAGTATGGTTCACATTTCAAGTCCGTTTGACTCGTTCAACTCGTATGCCTGTTGCTTTCACGCACGAGAAAATTGGACGTGTGCCAAGTTGCCAACCTTTCTCGGATTTTGTTAAAATTTGACACACCGTTCGTGCTGCATTTGCGCACATTTGTGCAGCTAACCTCACAGTTTGTGCAACACCCAAACGGAAGTTATAGTGAAAACTAAAATGTGGCCTAACGTGATGTCAAGTTGGCCCGCCGGGTTCCTCGATTTTTCGCCGAAGCTATGGCATTTTGTACGTCGTTTGAGCTTCGTTTGTGCATATGAATGAGCGTGAGAGTACTTTATGACTCTACAGGACCTTCAAATAGGTGACATTGTCAAAAAACCCACATTTTCTGAAGTACGCTGAGCACTTGGAAAGTTTTCGGAAAGTTATGCTTTCCAATTTTTGGAAATCCAAAGCGTTTCTTCCAATCCACCACCTTAAGCAGGGTTGATTCCCCTGCCGTTACCTTTTTGTTTCTCGTGAAATCAAGAAAGCAAACCACAGAAAGAAGGATGAGAAATCTTATGACGGGTCTCAATGGCATTGCACGAACCCAAAACAGCGCCGCGGCACAAAGGACTGTTGGCAACATATAGGCTTTCATATCCCCTGATTCAACTCCATATGTTATTGCAATTTCTGAACCAATGATGATTCTTCTTCCCGTAATGGAAAAGCTTCCGAGAACAAAGATATTCCGAGAAGAACACTATGTTGACGATGTTTTTGACCACCCAGAAAAATTCTGCCTTTCAATTGTGAAGAGGCTGACACGTACAGGAGGCAGTAGTGCGTCACTCGGTCACCCAGGAAACCCCAAAAGCTGTGAACCTTGATCTCCCTTCGCACTCTGCAAGTGAGAGTGATCTTGGAATTCGCGTGTTGCCAAACAGGCAAATGTTTTTAAATTGTTTCATGTTTCACTGCTCTTAATAAAAACAGATATTAGAGGAAAATAATCAGGGAGGTTTCAAGAAAAGACAAGTTTCAATAAATGCAAGGTTTTCATTGCCATTTTCAGCGATCTTTAAATAATGCACAAACGTATCTCCAGAATCAAAAACAAAACAATTGAAGAGATGAACTTTGAGCCAGGTAGATGGATACTGTTGATGAGAGTAGATACGGATACTGTTCTAAAAGGCATCTTCAAGCTCATGCAACCACTTGGTTCAAATCTTGATAGAACAGGGACAACTACCGCCTCCCTCCTGCTGGTGCAGCGGCCATGGTTGTTGCACCACCGGCCGGAGGAGCCATAGTTGCAGGCCCTGATGGTGCAGATGTTGTAGGTGCCGGGGCTGTCGTGGCAGGGGGCGCCATTGTTGCCACCGTGGGTTGAGTTGCTTGAGTTGCGACCGTAGGAGGCGTCGGGTTTGTTGGTGGAAAGACTAGAAGAAAAGAAAAAGAGTAGTCTAAAGTATTTTTATTTCAATATGAATAATTGAAATCACGCAGCCTTTAAAATGAAATCAAGCAAAAGTGATGAGCAAAAGTGTACCTATGTGCAGGGAATTGCACCTGCAGACCATTTACTTTACATTCAAGACAACAAAATACTTTTATCAAGTCACCATACTTGGGCCAAACTTGGTGTCTTTTCTTTGAACACTCCTGCGACTTTCCGTCTCTCAAACGGATTTGCTTCTGCACCATCTGTGTTTGCATCAATCGTGAATGTAACCGCTTTCCATTCCTTTAAGCAATTTTTAATGTACTTACGACAGTACTTGCAAAAGAAATTGGCTTAGTGCCCAGCTGCAATGACCACAACTCTGCTTTCTATAGTCATGAATGCGTTTGCTCTGCTCAGCGCACTGAATGCGTGGAAAATCGAGCCAATTTCTAAGCATTCACATTTAAGGTGAAAAAACAATAAGTGTAAAACAAATTTGCATCATATTTTCATCGTATCGCTGATAATTCTGGTATCGCGGTAAATGTTATTCTGGTAGGTGCCCGGTGTGTGGAGTCAATATTCCTCAGTATTTTACACGTATAGTAGGTACCTATAATTTCTCAGTAAGTAGACTCTCCCAGAAACGAATTCCAGGTCGTCGAATCAGAAAAAGTTACTGTGATGTTTCATAAGTTCAAGTTCATTTGTATAAGTTCAAGTGTTCGAAGAATTTTTTTTTATTTTGGTACACACTTGATTTCTGACATCTCTGAGCTCCGATGCTCTGTCGAATTTCCACAATCTTTATTGCCACGAGAATGGCAGACGTTCTCAGTAAATGGATCATTGCATACAGTTAGGTCCATGCGATTCTACTTTCCTGGAAGACATTTGTTAGTTTCCCTCATTGACAATTATTGTTATTGCAGCTGTAATTGCCCGATAGTTTGCGAACGTCATCCAGGGTTCCGAACTGTCTGGATTGCAGCGCGCAGCAGAACCCTGTTGATATTCACATCGCCCACATTTGTGGACTGGACTGTAAGGTTACCAGACTTGCCATTTCGCATGTCGAAATGCCTGCGTTTATTGGGCTGAGCAGACGAATAATGGGCCGCATTTGCATAATAGACGTGTCATATCCAGGAAACGCAGTGCAAAGTCTATTTACTATTCTGTTTATGAAGCGAAAAATTAATGAGATACTGTTAGTAAGTCGGCTATCATCACCAGGGGTTGACCAGGGTTCCAATGATTGTTGGCCATTTGGATTGATGGAGGCAGGGTGCATGCAGGTATGCACAAAAGCTTTGTTTCCTCTGAGCCAAGGCTAAGCTTATGTCATTGAATGGTAACCCTTCAAATCTTTTTCGCAAAAAAAAACAAAATTAACTTCCTGATCATTTCTTGGAGAACGCATTTACATCCTGCCAATTTCATCCCAATTGCTTTTAAAAGGTATGACCAAACCGATTTGACGGGAAACAACTTACGGGAAACGCAATTATCTCGCTTGATGCATACAGCTACGGTTCCTTGGCAGGTGCAATTGTAGCAAGGATCTCCGGCCACCTTTGGATCTGGTGTGCAGATGTAAATAACGGGATTCTGTGAAACGGAACTGCTGCTTGAACTTTGGCCTGACAGGGTGCCTGAAATGGATGCTGCGATCGCTCTAACTATCGGAGGAAGAGCATCTGTAATGGCACAACAATGTACTTCTTGGAATTAATATTGTTAAGAAAGAAATTATCCATTGTATTCATGTACGTATACGTATAGGTATTCTGGGACAATCCACTACACGTGATGATTGGAATTTCCCCTCCCAAGTTCTTCGAATCACCGGAATCTCTGCCAAATCTTCGGCGCAGGCTGTCAAATCTTCTGGTACCTTCCCCTTGCTACGAGTGAGTCCCAGTACAGTACGTTCAATTGCTCAATCTTTATAACGCTGTAGTCGGATTTGTTTAAAGTATTGTTTTATTGTTTTTACGAACACTGTCGCTTATTGAAGTTCGATTAATTTTGTTGATCTGTAAATTCTTGTATCTGTGAAATTTTCTTGTCATGTCATCTGGTATGATAAATGGAAACCCCCTCAAATACGAGTGCATTCATTTATTCATTGTACCTGAATGTCTCGCGTATACGCTCACGTTATACAGACTTACAGACACGTAAAACACTTGCAAGAATTTTTCTGTAAGTTCGTAGATACAGGGTCTGCCAAAATTCTTCGAACATAGAAGACATTCTAAAAAGAAGTTAACAAACAACCAGGGGTATCCAATTCAACAGAAGTTGATGCAGTTTCAAGCGCTGCACGGATGTCGCATGTTTTCGCGGATGTGTCATTTGTCTTAAAATGACGCCTGAACCAGTAATTAACTCCTACATTCAAAGAATTTTGGCTGTGAAAGTGTAGGTTTTCTTTCAGTTTGTACTGACACATAAGCAAAATTTGCAACAATACAATCGATTAAATTGTGTACGGTAAATTAAGTTTAAATTGAAATTAAAATTAAAATTAAAATTAAAATTAATTTAAATTAATTAAATTATGTACACATTATAGTTAGATTACTCACCCCAAAATATTGCGTCACCAAGCGAAAAGCAAACAGTTAAAACTCCCAACATTAGCAACGAGTTTTGGCGAATATTTTTTGCCATGCTCATGCTTATGGATTGCTTAAATATAACAAAATCCAACACAAAACCTTATGAAAGTTTATTAGGACAGAAGTGAAAAATTATAATCTTGGTAGATTCCTTCTCCGTCGACAGCAAGTTAACTTTCTCGCTAGAGCTGGAACGTGGGAAACCAATTAAATTAAAACCCCCGAAAGCATTTTTCTGTTCAGCAATGTTAAAGAGATATTGTACCGCGACCATGCGATTGTGCATACACCTTGACAAAAAGCTGGAAATATGAAAATCTAGAAATCTGGAATCTGGAAATCTGAAGCCGAAAACCAGAAAATTTCCAAATATCGTCCAATTTCCAAATATCGTCCGTTATAACGCATTTTCGACTTTTTCCAAAAGCTCAATTTCACTGTACGAATTCGGCGTTCCCATCTTTGACCAAAATTTTGGTCCAAAAATTGGCGGCAAAATGATACGATGGAAACCCCCTTATTGAAGTTAGTTAGACGTTCCCATCTTAGACCAAAATTTTGGTACAAAAATTAGCGGCAAAATGTCTGATTTTTGTCAAATTGTCAAATGAAGACTGAAAGATGGAAATCTCCTTAAAGTAAGTTAGGCATTCCCGTCTACTCGTTTTTCGAGTGTGACCAGAATTTTGGTCCAAAGAGGAAATATTTTGAGAAATGACGAGATGGAAAGTCGCCTTTTTTGACCAACAATATTTGGTCGGAGATGATAAAAAGGAAGGCAACCGCCGTTTGAAGGCTTACGCGAGTAAAAGTGAATCGTTTTCGTAAAATGTATACCTTATAGACAGGCTGCATATAGGCTTAAAATTCAGTGGTTAAATTATGAGATTTCAGCAGTTTTTTTTATCAAGGTGCGCAGACGCATGCACAATTTTCCACCGGCGCTTATGTATAAAGATATTTGCCTTTGACCCTGCGAACACAGATTATTTTTTAACGTAGCGCATCGAAATAAATTTCGAACTGAACCGCATTTTAGGACAAACAAAACTAAATGATGACACAAGAGCAATGGAATCGCAATGAATCAAATTCAGGAGGAAAATGGAAACGTCGTGTTGTGATTTCGGTTGGGTAATCCAACAGCGGGGAGTGGGGTGGACTCGAATGTATGCTTGTGCATGTGTGTGTATGTGTCTTTAAATCCTGTCAAATTCATTTTGCTCGAATTTCAGTGGACATTTTGGAAACCTGAATCTTGGTTCAAGTTCATTTCGTAGCTGTTGGATATCACTCTCATTGCGGCCAACGGAAATTGTTTGTCAACTACCTTGGATTTTGAGTATCTATACACGACTATTGTTTTCCAGTTATTGACTGAAACAGGCACATCTCATTAACCAAATGAGACTGGCAGTTCAAGTCTCATTTTAAGGTGCAAACCACCAAATCGTACCCTTGAAAAAGCACGAAATTATGCAGTCAAACGTTTTCAATTATTTTTCTTTCTTTCTTCCAAGATATATGAAATCTGCAAGCCAAGTGGTCGCCTGATTTAAATACAATCGGATCTTTTCGATTGGAGAGCAATAATTGCGGGTTTAATAGGTTTCCGGCGGAAAGAAAGCAGATTTCAAGTTTCAAATCCGACAAAGCTTTCTCATTGCCAAAAAGAAGCTGGCTCTTTCCTTTTGGCTTTCAGGTACTTTCCTACCTCATTACCAGTTCCTCTCATGCCCTTTCCCACTGCCTCTTCCATCCTTTTCTCAACTATCAAATCTCCTTGCTCACATCAGAAACTTTTATCAGAGGCAATGTGGCAAAAAAGTTCGCCTCTCGTCAAATGATGCCGGCCCGACTAAATTCTGTCAATCAACGATGCCACTCCCGTTTTTGAGACCAGTTACCCATGAATATAAGAGTGCTGCCATTTCCACAGTGAGCTAGTTTTGAAACTTTCTCACAAATGCAGCAATGTCGAATGATACTGTACGAGATACGGAGTATATTCGATCCTCCTTTTGATTCTGAGTAAGGGTGGGGGTGGCTTGCTCCAAAATGCGGGGCTCCACGTTGGGTACCACTCGCGCCGGAATCACGGGTGCAAACTTCTCCCTGGACCTTTCACAAAGACATTGGCAAATTTTCCTTTTTGCGAAGGACCATTTTGAGTGGAACTCCCTTCTCAGTGACGTTTTTTTAATGTTTTATAATAAATTGTATAGATGCCTGAGATTTCGATTGTCTGTAATTTCGACACGAGGAAACTCCCAAGAATAAAAAATGAATTGAAAAATTTTGCATGAATCCGCAAACATTTGTGGTGAAGACGAAGACATGCGGGCAGATTCACGGCATGATCGGGCAACACGGCATGATTTCACTCAACGCAAAGGGAACTCCATTTCGGGGCATCCAGCATTCTCACCACCGTTAAATGCATGTAAATGTTATGCTGCGTGGGGTAGTGATACGGTGCATGGGGTAGTATGATACAGTGCGGTTTGTGCGGTCGGCTTTCCTTGCGGATCCTTTCAGAATTCAGATTGCGATTTCAGCGAATGCAAAACAGCCTGAACTGAAACATATTCGCATGTAGGTAACACAGGGTTTCCCAAAGGTCACTTGACAACCCCTGCTGTTTGCTATAGTTTTCAGTCTTCTCTTGGGGGGGCTATTTCTACAGATTTCAGGTACAGATTGGGCAGGCTGCTTGCTGTAGGTGTTTCCATTCGAATTGGAACAAACTCTACTCCAAGCAAGTTGCTTCAAAACTGCAATGCACTTTTCTGGGGTTGTCAAGTGACTTTTGGGAAACTCTGTATGGGCCAAATGCGCTTTAACACCGCCGTTCAGTATACGTGCAGCATGCTACAAACCTATACTACTTCGTGGAGGCTTGATTATGCACAAAATGATCTTGGCTTTATGAATGCACACGAACGGACCTTTGCTTATCTGCAAGCTTTGTAAACCACGAAAAATTTGCAAACAACATCATGATTCTCGTATTACGGAAAGCAAGGTCGTGGCCTGCGGTAACGTTTGAATAGCCTTCAATTGAGGGATATGCCATTGCTTGTTCGATGAAAACACGGTTTTTCAGAAAAGACTGCAAAACTACAGATATGGGTATAAAAAATTACATATCCCGGAAAACATTGCCAAACTTTTTAGGTGGAGTGGGCTAACTCACATGCATCGGCCAGCTTCGTTTCAAACTTTTGTTGTTGGGTCTATGAAGTGGGTGTTCTTCCAGCATAACATTTCTGATCTTCAGGGCTAAAAATTGAATGAGAGTTGTCGCATGCTGTCTCATTGCTTCATTTCCAATTGTGGACACGTTAAACTGGTACAAAGAGGGAGTGGGGCGAACTTTGGGCCCTGCCAAATCCGAAATGAATGCTTAACAAAATATCCACATCACTATCGGTGGAAATTACGGTCACTTGAGACCAGGTACCAATCTTGTGTTAAAACTTCCTGCATGGCAAGTCTTAAGAAACCAGAGTGGGAAGAGAAACTTATTCATGTCGACGACGGAGGAAATCCGAGCAAGCGTGTTAAGACGAGTGAGAGGGATTGCAGTCAGTCCAGCATGTCCACTCTGGAGATTGTCTCACAGAAGTTGTAAGGGAAATCTGACTGACATCTGACCCCCACGTGCCAAGTGAAAAAATGTGACCACACGCAAGATCTTACTGGATTGCTTGTGCGGACAATGCAATGAAACCTGAAGGGTGTGTCAAGTACAGCTGTATCCCATGATGCAATAGAAATCCGTCCCCCAATGTAGAGAGATGTTCTCCAAGGTGCAGGAACGTAAAGAAAAGTGGGGGGAACACTTAGAGGGGTACTTGTGCAGCCTCTGTCAAAATGGGCGACTTTTCACGGTAAGCAAAAATGATTTTCCTAACATAAACAAGCGAAAATTGCCACAAGCCCTCATTCAGTGTTGGTAGTTCATCATTTCCTCACATCACTGTGCTCTGCCCTCTCGTGGGTGTGATTCAGTTCAGTAATGATTCATTTAAGTGACAATCTCACTGAATGCAATCCACAGGTTATGTTCTACAAATTGCCGTCGGACAAGCGACACAAATGATGCTTGAATTCAACTAAGAATGGAGGCTGGGAGGCCAGAAAGGATCTCTCAATGAAAACTCTTAAGTCTTGAATTCAGCTATGTTTGAAGGCAATCTTTTACTCTTTTGCCATGCAAAACGAACCCATTATACCAATGTGCCATTTTACGACCAGTCAAAATATTTCATTTGGCAAATTTTGCAACTCAAAAGTTAGTTTTTTATATCGTGGTGAAATGACTTATTGCACTTTGACTTACCTTCAAGGTTGGGGCAGAAAAACACTGCTCTGCGACAGAAAATATGGAGAACTGATGATAAAGGCTGGTCTCCGCTGCGCACTAAACTCGAGCCCAGGCTAGAAGGACCGAGTCAGTGTGTGAGCTTGTAAAAAAATATATAAGCTCGGATATATCACGTGGCATGAATTTGTTCAGATTTTTGAACCAACAGCAAGCACCTCGAGCTCAAAAAGCCAG
>JASGXE010006409.1:0-21790 GCA_030068105.1 Sinentomon sp. SZTP_YWyxl
AACACCCTGTGCTGCAGAAATTAAAGTTCTCACACTCATCAACGACCATCAAATAGCCTAGATAATCCCAATGCTAAAGCCCAAAATAGCCTAGCTATTCCCTGTGTTAAACCCCGTCTAAATAGCCTAGATAATCCCAATGTTAAACTCCATCTCTACCTGTACCTCCCTACTGTTCTCTGATTGACATGGGAATTGTGATCAGTAATTGCTTTGGAAAAGCGAGCTGAGCTGCGTGGATTTTGTTTGCATCACAATTTAGGTGTCGTTTTCTTAACCGAAACTTGGTTAAATGATGGAGTTTTAAGTTCCGAAATTTTGCCTGACAATAATTTCTGCACTTTCCGGAAAGGATTGGGAGACATGTGGAGTAATGATCGCAGTGCGCAATGATATAGCAAGTTGCTCCACCGATTCCGATATTCCTGCGGACATTGAGGCTGAGATAGCCTGGTGTTCATTTCAAATTTCAAAAACTTTAACCTACTTTTGTCATGCATCTGCATACCTCCTAACGTTGGCGATGACAATCGTATCTTTCCTGAACTATTTCGCTCAATTAGTCATAATGCCGGCCCACCTTCCAAAGCAATTGTCTGTGGTGATTTTAATTGTCCGGCTCTCTTTAGGCCAAAACCGATAACAGGCCATCTATCCCCTAATGACAAATTTGTGCGGGAAATAATGGGTTATTTTTCCATAAAACAAAGTAACTGGCCCAACTCGCTTCTCAGGTAATACTGCTTGCCTACTTGATTTGGCTCTTTTAAATTTTGACTGTCCTGCTCCTTTTGTGAGTATCGTTCCCGGTCTGTCTGACCACGAGGGGGTCATCTTGTCTTTTCCGCGAGTTGCAATTTCAAAATCAAAAGCAATAAGCTTTAAATCTGTCTATTACACCCGGGCAAATTGGAATGAGTTGAACGCAGCACTACAGCGAAACCCTCTTTTTTCCGTGCGTGGAATTTCTGATCGACCAGTCAATGATGTGTGGCTCACGATAAAAGGGACGTTGCAGGGATGTCTCAACTCCCTTCCCACAAAACGGGCTAAAGTTAAGTCAGTATCCCTGGGTAAACCGAAAGCTCGACAAACTTTTTCAGAAAAAGCGAAAAGATACATACTCCAAGATCAAGAAGAGTGGACAACCTATACTCGTCTGAAACAATCTTGTGCGGAGCTTAATACCGTTTGTCTAATAGATTTATCACAAATGCCATTGCAACGGACCATTCACGAAAATTTTGGGGATACTTGAAATCCATGCGCAAGAAGAACAGCATTCCAGTACTTCTAAATCCTCTGGGCAATAGTCCTGTTGTTGAGCCGTTAGCTAAGGCATCGCTTATGAATAGCTTTTTATCATCTGTTTTCTTACCATCTGCGAGTAACATTGATAATGTTGATGTAGTTGACGCCAGCCTAGTCGTCACAGCTCCTGAAATATTGGACCCACTCACTTTTCATCCCGGTGGTTTACTTGTTCTTCTGCGCAGAGTAAAGGCCAAGAAGCCACCCTGGCCCTGATGGAATAATAGGCAGGTTAATTAAAGAGCTAGCTCCATCCTTGTGCGCTCCCGTTGCTGCACCTTTTTTCGCACAAATTTACAGAACAGGTGTGATCCCAGACGAGCGGAAGTGTGCTATATTGTGGTCCCGATTCGCAAGAAAGGTAGTCTTTCTAATGCGCCTGAAGGATATCGCCCAATTTCGTTAACGTGTATGTTTTCAAAACTCTTTGAGAGGGTTCTCTGCAATTACATCACATCATATCTTGAGAGCATAAGCTTCTTTCATCAAAATCAATTTGGTTTTCGACGCGGACGCTCCTGCGAAGCGCAATTAGTGCTTTTTGCCGATGACATAACTCGATCGCTTGATTCTAGTGTTCCCGTGCACGCAATCTTTTTAGACTTGACCAAAGCCTTTGATATGGTCTCTCACACAATGCTGCTTAAAAAACTGCGCCTGATAGGCCTACCTCAACCATTAATTAATCTGGTTAAATCGTTCCCAGAAAGATCGCAACGAGTGAGCCTTCAAGGGTCCATTTCTTCTTCGGTCCCTGTAACATCTGGAGTTCCCCAGGGTGGTGTGATAGGACCTCTTCTTTTTCTCATTTACATAAACGATTTAGCAGAAAATGTTTCAAGCTCAATTCGCATGTTCGCAGACGATGTTTTAATTTATCGGCCTCTCCGCGAACAGGGTGACTGTATACTAGGCTGGCGGATGATCTTGCTATTGTTAGAAACTGGTGCAACAGGTGGGGTATGAGGATCAATGTAAACAAGTCCAAGTTTCTTCCCTTCGGAAATCGCGCTGTTCCTTTTCATTATTCGGTCAAAAATGCTCCACTAGATACAGTTAATTGTTTTAAGTATCTTGGCTTTCTCTTTACAAGTGACTTCAACTGGATACCCCCACATAAATGAGGTGATAAAAAAGGCATCCAATACTGTAGGATACATTATGCGAAACCTTGCTCGGGCAACGATTGCGCAGAAAAAGCAGGCGTATACGTCACCATGGTTTTGCCGATCCTGGAATATGCCTGTGCTGTGTGGAACCCCACCAAATTTACAGATATTCAGGCAATTGAGGGTGTTCAACGACGGGCCGCTGGCCGCTAGGGTAATAACAAGCTATTACGATCGGTTTGCAAGCGTTTCAGCTATTCTTTCCAATCTAGATCTTCCAACGTTGGCCAGTAGGCGTTGTGCGCATTGCCTTATTTTTTTCGCGATATTGGGGTTGGCAATGTTGATTTCTCCATTCCATCTTGTTACTCCATCAAATCAGTTCAACGACGGACTGATAATGGTTCAAGTTTCAATATTCCATTTGGGCCACCACACGCCACTGATCACTAGGAAGTTCAGGATTTTTGTCGAAGTTTTTAGTGTGTTCTGGTCTGCCACCAGATCCCTTGTGGCAGTATTGTTAAAATAATAATAAAAAATAATAATAAATAATTTGCGAAGCGCAATGTTTATCGAGATTATTTTTTCCTCAGGCCATATCAAATTGGAACAGTCTATCGCGAAACTCTCCGATCATCCTGGATGCCATTGGGAGGATGGCCCTTGTTGCGCCTGTGTGAAATCCTTCTTCGATCAGCTAGTTTGCCCTCATCCTGTCGCACCGACTTCCTGCTTGAATTTGGCTGCGGTTTTTAATTTTAATTTTTGGATTGTTTTTTTTCTTGACTGCTACCATTTTATCACAACAACCAGTTCATTTTGTTGTAATTTTGACTGAAATAATAAAATAAAAAATAATGGGTTAAGTCATTTATACGGGGGGGACACAATTGCACGGCAACAGGGAACCATTTTTAAGAAAACAGCAGTACCCTTAGCCGTGCAATAGTGTCCCCCCTTTGGCACCAGCATACGGCACAGGGTGTGCCTTATTTCTCTGGAGGGTGGGTAGTCGGTTGAGATAGGTTAATTGGGCGCTTTGGATAGGTTAAGTTAAGTTAGGTAGGTTCTTATTAGGTCGTTAGGTTAGGTTGGGTTAGGTTAGGTTAGGTTAGAGTAGGTTAGGTTAGGTTAGGTTAGGTCAGGAGAGGTCAGATTGGATTAGATTGGGTCGAGGTTGTTTTTCGTGTGGGTTCATTTGGTTGTTTTTAGTGAAGGTACACTGCACAGAGAACCCTAACCTCACCTAACCTAACCTATTCTGACCTAACCTACTTTAACCTAACCTAACCTAACGACCTAATAAGAACCTACCTAACTTAACTTAACCTATCCAAAGCGCCCAATTAACCTATCTCAACCGACTACCCACCCTCCAGAGAAATAAGGCACACCCTGTGCCGTATGCTGGTGCCAAAGGGGGGACACTATTGCACGGCTAAGGGTACTGCTGTTTTCTTAAAAATGGTTCCCTGTTGCCGTGCAATTGTGTCCCCCCGTATAAATGACAAAACCCAAAATAATAAAAACCGACAAACACTAGCAATTGTGTCTTGCAAAATGTAAATAAAATCGTTCGAGTTTCGCTTAAAGTAAAAATGCAATAATTCCGTCTCTCCCTTATGCTTTCCTCTTCTACTGATTTCAGATTATGATTGTAACCAAAGGTGGAAGAGGAAACGAGTTGATTGCCATTAGTGAGGTCAAGTTGTTGGGATCAAATAGCTCTGATTGCAACAAAAACGTGGAGAAGTTGAATATAACGAGTATTAAGGAGAAACCGTGTTTGAAGACACAGGCCAACAATGCCGGGTCATCAGCGACGTCGGCAAACATCAAGGTCACAACGTCAGCAACCACGGACGTCGATAAAAGCAAGACATCAGCGAAACCAGCGGAACAATCCTCAGAGACAACCACGACGAGCCCAGCGCACGTCAGTAAACACACCGAATACCCGGCGCCCAGCACGGAAGAGCCCAAAACCCGGAGACCAAACAGGCCCGACGATGACCAAGCGACCTCTTCGTCACCCGCATCAGCAGGCTCTACTAGTTCCTCGCAGCGGCCACCTGCATCAAGTATGACGTCAGAGCAACCAGCGATGGTGTATGAAACGTCATCGCATTCTTACAACGACGAGAAACCGGTCGACAAGACGACGTCACAGCGAGCAACGACGTCACAGCGAAGGGAGGGGTCAACAGATTCACCTGCTGGTGTTGCGCATGGAAATGCAACGGAGGATACCTCCAACGCAGGAGATGCAACAGAACGTCCTGCGTCGAGAAAGCCACCGAAATCCCACCAGGAATCAGCAACAGAAATGGACAGGTCTGCAGGAAGTGGTGCAAAAACTGAAAAAGACAGCAACGCAGCTGCTGCAACTGACGCTACAACAATGTCCAGTTAAAATAACGTCACATTGATTTAGGATGTGAAGAGTTGACGCGTTAAAAATGCGATCAATTTTGCCACTGGCGAATTCGTATATTGATTTGTATGCGGGATAGAGTTGAAACAGACAAAAATGCCGAGCACAGAGAAGCAACGCAATTTCCTGCGAGGGTTTGCAAATATTTTCCAAAATGGACTGAACAAGAAATCTAGACGGGGCGTTCCCTTCGGCTTTACAACATGGAACTTTGGGCACTTCACATGGGAACACGCAAAATGGGCCAATTCTTTCGAGAAATATGGAATTTTGCGTCTTTTTGTTCTCGAAAAATTGGCCCATTTTGGAGGTTTTTAAGGGTCCATACAACCAAAAGTCGGGGTTTAAGGGCCCATAAGACCAAAAAAAGGGGTCGGAGTAGGTACATCTCATTCCAATGGTGATAAAGGAATCAGTCCTGAAAATTTGCTTTCTCCACATTGATTTTGAATATTCGTCCGTATTCCCTCGAATGTATAGGCCAATTGTGGGGGATTTCAGGGTCCTGAAGTCCATCAAATGGGGGTCGGAACATCAAAATGGGGGTCGGAGAGCATTTCGTTCGTCCAGATTTTCTGGTCCAATCACTGTGAGGAATTAATTCTGAAAGTTTGGTTATGTCGATTTTGAAAATTCGCCCTTTTCCCTGAAATGTGGTCATTTTTTGGGGGTTTGGGGCCCATGAAATCAAAATGGGGGGTAGTAGCCATTTTTCACTCTAATATTTTGATTTGTGTTGCGAGAAGTAATATATACTGAAAAATTTTGTTTGTGTTGTACTGGATCAGCCTGAAATTTGTCATGCGCACTTTTTTACGACTTGCCTAAACGAATACTTATATCGAAAAAATGCGCAAAGCAACTTTTGAGCTCCCGCAATTATTTAACAGAATTGTGATATCTGGAAGGTGGCGTCGCATCGAAAGCTTTGTTGAACCCTCCCTGCCGATATGGAAAATGCTCAAGAAGTTTTCACTTGCGGGAGGGAGACCAAAAGGAGATCACTGAGCTGAGCAGCTAGGCATAGTTTGAACGCGTTAGCAGAAGACTTTGAGGAGATCAATCGATTTTAATGAAATATTCATACGCAGCCATTCTGATTACCCGGGCCATTGGCGATTTTTTTCAGGCTTTTGAAAGCAATGGGGCAATGTAATTCCCCATTTCTCATTCGCCGCAAAACATATTACATGAAGGAATGCATTTAACAGAGCTTACTAGATGGGGAATAACATTGCCCCCTACTTCAAAAGCCTGACAAGAATCTCCTATGGCCCGGGTATTTTGAATGTCTTAGTAGATAGATGTTATACAGCCATCAACATATTCGTTGTGAGTGGAGATCGTCGATGAGCCAAAGGATGAACGGCCTTTTATTGTTGTATTTTTGATTTGAACTGGCGGAATTTCATTCCGGTTCTCAAGAGCGGGTATGCATCTCCTATCGGGGGATGGGTCCCCATAATTTTCAAGATGAAAATGCCCTGATTGATAGTGCATTTTGCGAAAAATTCAGATGCGAACTTTTTCTCACACAACGCTCCAAAGTGTTTGGCAACTGCGATTATAAATGTGATGCTGCACTGTAGAACTGTCGGCAGTCTTTGGAAGTTGAATCTCTGACGCCTTCTGAAGATTTTTTAAATTTTTAGTTATTCGCTATTTGATTCGAAATGTTCGGTTTTTCTGCGCTTGGTTTTTTTCACTTTTGATGATAAGAAGCTTGCATTGCGAAGAGTAAGATTAAACGGATAAACGATTTTTTGTATTTAAGGCTGATTAATGACCGCAAGGATAATAATTCAAGGTTTCCTTCACAGAGTGTGTGGCCTTTGTGGCCCTTTTGCTATAGATATACTGAGCCATTCGGAATACTCGGGCCATATAAGAGATTTTTGTCAGACTTTTGAAGCACGGGTAATGTTATTCCCCATCTAGTAGGCGCCGTTAAATGTATTCCTTTATGCAATGTGTTTTGCGGCGCATGTGAAATGGGGAGTAACATTTCCCCGTGGTTCAAGTCTGAAAAAATCTCATATGGCCCGGGTATTCAGAATGGCTCCAAATAGAAAAACTATAGAAATATGAAAGCAGTTTATTTTGCAGGCATTGGTGATAGGTAATTATAGTTTTCGACTTTCGACTGTATCTTGAACGAACTGATTGATTTTGAACTTGCATATTATCTGTCGTTTTCTTTTTCATTGACTTCGTCGTTAATCTGTTTAATAATCCGTGTTATTCCTGTTCAATCTCTCTCCCTCTCTCTCCCCCTCTCTCTCTCTCTGCATCTTCCTTCTTCAATCTCTCTTTCTCTTTTTGTTTCGACAGCAATTGTAATGTTCACTTCTCACGTTGTTGTACCTACGTTCGTAAGTGTTTTACATGTGTCAACACGGCCACCAAAATATTGGTGTATTAAAATCCATCAGGAAGCTTACCTTTGTCTTTTGTTCGTTTTTGTTGCCACTTAAAAAAAGGTGCTCATATTTGCCAATTTAATGGATCACGAAGTGTTCCACTATTCTCCTTTCGACTCTTGGTCTTTTTACTTTAGCCCAACGAAGACAGTCTTTCTTTCTACGTAAAACAGTATGGGGAAGCATGAACGCGTCACAAATCTTCCTCAAGGCTTTGCTGGAGCCTCTGTGCCACGCCGCAGCTAGCATCCATTTCATTTTTATGCCCGATTCGTGAAACGCACTCAGAATTTTACTCGTTTTCCCTTACACTGCCCGCGACTGGAATGCTCTTCCTTCTGCCTCTGCATTTCTTGCAGCACGGGATTGAATTAATGAGAAGGAAGCTGACCAGCCACAGTTCGGTTGGGATATGTTTTGATCTTGTTTTTGCCTTTCCTTTCTATAATCTTGACGTTTTTTGCCATTTTGCCCCCTCCCTCCGTTTCGTATTCACCAATAATTGATGTGAAATGATCCAATAAAGTTAAAACCCACAAATGGGTTATGAAAAATCCCATTAGGTTTAGTGACATTGAGATTATGTATTTCAATCATATCATCTCAGATAGCGAGATATACATCAGGTAAACCCACAAAAGCCCTGGAATAAAAGTTACTCAGCTTTACTTCCATGCCAAACTGAGCCAAAAATTAATTTTTCTACGATGCATGATCTTGAATAATCAGAAAGCAAGATAGTTTTTCCACCATTTTAAGACTAGATTTTTCAAAGCCTTTCCTCCAAATGACGGAATGCCTCAAAATGTGATCAAAACCAGGCCAGAAGTTTACCCCTCGCAAAAAATTACCGTCTTGAACCATATTTACAGATCCTTTTACATGTACCTATCAAGAGGGTCCCTGAGAGTAAGTAGCTACCTTTCACCAGAGAAGTTCAAGGACCTTAATCACGAATAATTGTTCCCAGATCAATGAATTAACTGAAATCTTCAGAACAGATAACATCTACCTCACACCAACAAACAAACCTGAGGAGCTACCAGAAATGAATACAAGAAGAACGAATCTCACATGATCTCAAAAGACCTGCATTCCACTTCAATGCTTCACTCGAAAAATTCAGGCGAGTCCATCATTTCGCTCTCTCGGAAGAGATTAAAGAGAAGCGACAAGAGCGGTGGAGATTGGATTTGAACAAGCATCTCTATTGGACTGCGGAATTAACCCCGTGGAAACAAACTGCTATGCACCACGCATCTGGATTGGACAACAGGAATTCACCCTGTGGAAACAAACTGCTTTACAACATGCATCTGGATTGGACTGCGTAATAAACCCCGTGGAAACAAACTGCTATGCAACATGCATCTGGATTGGACTGCGGAATTAACCCCGTGGAAACAAACTGCTATGCAACTCGGACCTTGATTGGACTGCGGAATTAACCCCGTGGAAACAAACTGATATGCAACACGCATCTGGATTGGACTGCGGAATTAACCCCGTGGAAACAAACTGCTATGCAACTCGCATCTGAATTGGACTGCGGTTAACCCCGTGGAAACAAACTGCTGTGCAACTAGCATCTGAATTGGACTGCGGTTAACCACGTGGAAACTAACTGCTATGAAACACGCATCCGCATTGGACTGCGTAATTAACCCCGTGGAAACAAACTGCTATGCAACACGCATCTGGATTGGGCTGCGGAATTAACCCCGTGGAAACAAACTGCTATGCAACACGCATCTGGATATCACAACAGGAATTAACCCCGTGGAAACAATCTGCTGTGCAACACGCATCGGGCTTGGACAACAGGAATTAACCCCGTGGAAACAAACTGCTATGCAACACGCATCTGGATTGGACAACAGGAATTAACCCCGTGGAAACAAACTGCTGTGCAACTAGCATCTGAATTGGACTGCGGTTAACCACGTGGAAACAAACAGCTATGAAACACGCATCCGCATTGGACTGCGTAATTAACCCCGTGGAAACAAACTGCTATGCAACACGCATCTGGATTGGGCTGCGGAATTAACCCCGTGGAAACAAACTGCTATGCAACACGCATCTGGATATCACAACAGGAATTAACCCCGTGGAAACAATCTGCTGTGCAACACGCATCGGGCTTGGACAACAGGAATTAACCCCGTGGAAACGAACTGCTATGCAACACGCATCTGGATTGGACTGCGGAATTGACCCCGTTGAAACAAACTGCTATGCAACACGCATCTGGATTGGGCTGCGGAATTAACCCCGTGGAAACAAACTGCTGTGCAACTAGCATCTGAATTGGACTGCGGTTAACCACGTGGAAACAAACAGCTATGAAACACGCATCCGCATTGGACTGCGTAATTAACCCCGTGGAAACAAACTGCTATGCAACTCGGATCTTGATTGGACTGCGGAATTAACCCCGTGGAAACAAACTGCTATGCAACACGCATCTGGATTGGACTGCGGAATTAACCCCGTGGAAACAAACTGCTATGCAACATGCATCTGGATTGGACTGCGGAATTAACCCCGTGGAAACAAACTGCTATGCAACACGCATCTGGATTGGACAACAGGAATTCACCCTGTGGAAACAAACTGCTTTACAACATGCATCTGGATTGGACAACAGGAATTAACCCCGTGGAAACAAACTGCTATGCAACTCGGACGATTGGACTGCGGAATTAGCCTCGTGGAAACAAATTGCTACTCGTATTATTATTATTATTATTATTATTATTATTATTATTTATTTTATTTATTATTATTTCATAAATATCAACAATCAAGTTGAACGTCAAGAAATCCAGTGACGTATGCAACACGTCACTGGATTGGACTGCGGAATTAACCCCGTGGAAACAAACTGCTATGCAACTCGCATCTGAATTGGACTGCGGTTAACCCCGTGGAAACAAACTGCTGTGCAACTAGCATCTGAATTGGACTGCGGTTAACCCCGTGGAAACAAACTGCTATGAAATAAGCATCGGGATTGGACAACAGGAATTAACCCCTTGGAAACAAACTGCTATGCAACACGCATTTCGATTGGACTGCGGAATTAACCCTGTGGAAACAAACTGCTATGCAACACGCATTGGGATTGGACAACAGGAATTAACCCCGTGGAAACAAACTGTTATGCAACACGCATCGGGATTGAACAACAGGAATTAGCCCCGTTGAAACAAACTGCTGTGCAACACGCATCTGGATTGGACAACAGGAATTAACCCCGTCGAACAAACTGCTATGCAACACGCATCTGGATTGGACAACAGGAATTAACCCCCGACACAACAGAATTAACTGCTGTGTCGTCTGTAATCACCTGACACAAAGCGGGCAACCCTTCGCTGTCCCCTCTCCAGATCAGAAATCTGACAACAACTCCATGAATCCCAAGCTGCAACAGCATATTCAAGGATTGGGCGCACAAGGCCGAAATAGGCCAATTCCCTAATTCTAGACGGGCATTTCCTGTAATTCCGTTTTATAAAATACAGGGCCCTGTTCGCCTTCGAAGTGATCATGCAACTATGGGGTGACCAGTCAAGCTTGGTTGTGAACTTGACCCTTAGATACATGAGTTCTTTCTACGGGATCAACACACGATCATTGAGAACATAGTGAAATGCAATACAATCTTTCTTTGTAGAGAAAGTAATCAAATAACATTTATCGACATGCATTGTCATTATAGCCGATCTTTCACACCAATCTTGGAGGAGAGTTAAGTCCTTTTGCAACACCTACAGTCACCTCGGGTGCGCACTTCCTTTGTTCCATTTGACGATATAAACTGAGAATGCTTCACACTCTTCCATTAAAATGCACGGAAAAACTTTAATTTCTATGCCGAGAATTTAGTTTTCGACCGAGTTTTCATCGTTGAAAGAATTCTGAATTCACTCTGAGCACACTTGAGAGCATTCTTAGCTCATATCTTCAAGTGGAATGAGGAGTAGATTCCTGTCTTTAAACAACTAATGAATTCTCAATCTTTCAGAATTATTTTTGAATCCGCCCGCGAGTCTGGCTACCACTGCAGACACAAATTCCAGATTTTTGAATACGAATCTCTGTTCCTTGATTGAGTGGTATGAGTGCATGGCTCATTTGAATACGCAAGGTGAACGGACGCGGACCCTTGTGTTGTTGCAGCAAACACAATTTGGATGTGAAAGAAACCCAAAAGTGCATCGGGGGACTATGGGATAGAACGGACTGAGGCAGAGTGGACTGAGGCAGAAATGGACTGAGGTAGAATTGGACAAAGGAGGGAGTTTTGGAGGGAATTTTTGCATGGAGGTGGTAGCTTACACCTGTCCTAACTTAACTTAACCTAACCTGACCTAACCTTATATACCCGGAGAAATTAAAAAAATCAGCCTCCAAAAATGCAAAAATTCTGCCTCAGTCCACTTCTGCCTCAGTTCGTTCTGCCCCAGTCACCGGTCCCCCAAAAGTTGCAGTGAGCTGCTATGGGTGCATCAACGCTACACCTCAAGTGATGAGCACAGAGCCAATGTAAGCATTGGAACACACCACTTCATTATTAAATGTGACCAAATAAATGGTAGATAGGCACGAATACAAAGGGCTTCCATGCCTATATCGACGAATAGATTGAAGTGGAATTCCTTCGTGTGGAAGTGCAGTTAACAATTCAAATTTTAAATTAACAACGAGTTGCTGACGTTTACACCGATTTATGACTGACGCACTGTTTCGTAGATACGTTTACGTGTCGATAATGGTGTTGAGGAATTTAATGATCTCGGATGCTATGCGAGGTGTATTCGCGAGCATATTGGAATTTCGACTGTTGCAACGCAACCCATTGAACAATTGTTGTTAGCACTTCGTGTTAACTGTCAAGGGCGCTGCCTTTGCCAGTCCATAATTTCGTTTTGGTGCTGGTTGGCTGTTTTCATATTCTGTGGGTTCTCAACAAAAATTTTGCTGTTGTTCAGCTTCGAGAGACTTCAATAAATCACGGCCAACACTGAAATTTTACAGCGTTTTAGTCTTTGAAACTGGTCAATATCCTTTTAGAAACGTTATCATCAGCCATCAATCACCACCTGCAGACAATCGCAGAATTAGGCATGCTATTGACCAGATTGAAAGAGGGAAGGAATGGCCACATTTACGCGAGATGCTAAATTTACCTTTCGGCTGCGCCCATAACCCGCAGAGAAGCTTTTACAGTTCTTTGTAACTTTTGCGAATGTGGCCCATTTTGGTAATTTAAAAATTGGGTCTTCGGTGTCTCCATTGCTTCGTGGCCACGACCTCCCAAAAACAAAAAACAATGTGAGTGCCTTTTATTTGGCCTCATTGTAGTTCTGATGAAGTAAGAGTGGCCTGTCCACGACTCGTGTCTGACACAAACAACGCAAGAAGGTACTGAGGTTCACTAGCACATAATGATCTTTCCATTTTGGTGAAATATTTTCGTGCAAATCTTCGAAAATCTGCACAAAAATTCCATGTGAATTTTCAAAAAAGAACATTTTTCTGGTTGATCACTGATCATCCACGCATCCACAGGTTCGGAGAATAGGGAAGTTGACGCGGTCTGCTTGACTGTGATTACAGGGCCGCATCACAAACAATGCAGGGTTCGGCCTTGAACGTTTTACTAGTGACTTCAGCCACAATATTTGGACAGTTTTTCCATCTGGCGGCAACATCTGAAGAGCAAACTGAATTCCAGCGATTGGAAATCACTGATTTCGAGTCCAAAGACGGACACGGATGGAATTTCACCGACAAATGGACTCTGGCGAACAATTCGGCGAAGGACCTTGATATTGTTCCACCCTCGGAAGACCCTGGATGTGGGTATGCCATGCTTCGATTGGACTCGAAGGAGGGCAGCTTTGGTTTCATGACCAAAAGCCTTGATTCGTATCCACCGGACACCAACTGCCTCCACATTGGATTCAATTGTTTCGGTTCGGAGCGATCTCATTTGACGGTCTACGCGATGGGATGTTCGTGGTTGGAATATCCACGCGACTCAGATAAAGCTCTGTTTATATCACCAAGAATTGGAAGTATTTTCTGATCAATTTAGACGTTCGACATCGGCCTCCGGATCCATTAGAGGTTTGCAATCATTGACCCATTAGTGCATTCATGCGTTCGTTTAGAAAATAGGAATGACAGAATTTAGTCTGCCTATACACGGTCTTCAGTAATTGACGGGCCATAGGAAATTTTTGTCGGAATTTTAAAGCACGGGGCCAGGTTATTCCCCATCTGGCATGCGCTGCAAAAAGCATTCCTTCGTGAAACGCGTTTTGCGGCGCATGCGATATGGAGAATTACATTGCCCCGTGCTTTAAAATTCTGACAAAAATCTCCTATGGCCCGTCAATTACTGAACACTCCGTATATCCTCTACAACCCACTCTTCCTGTACCCTCATGGCGAACGTCCCCAACTGAGTACCTTTCGTCCGCTACCAGTTCCTTTCGAGGATTTAATCGGAGACCCAAAGACATGCCAATGGTGTCAAATGTGAAAGCTCTAAATTTTGCGGCGATGAATTATCCTCCTTTTACGTACACGAATCTACAAGCCAGTACAGACCTGCATTGCAGGTGGACCATATTGCTGTAAAATTGGTACCTCTCGCATTCGACTTGATATCATTTTGAAGTCAATACACGTTTTTCGATGTGGCTAATTGTTACCAATTTCAGCAAATTATTGGCCAAATATGATGGGTAACTATCGGCTTTATTGCTCTTTGAACCAACCATCTCATGATCATCAAGCCACTTTCATGGGGCCACTTTCATGGGGCCAATTTCATAGGGCCACATCCAACATGGTGTTGGATTTTACGGGAGGATTTCCTCCTCATGAATCGCAATCCATTCTAGACGGTCTCCCGTACTTGACTTTTTGTCTTCCGATGACTTATAGGGAACTCACCGAAAAACAAACATGGTACTCCGCACGATAATTTCGACGACATTTTGAAGACACGAAAAATTTACTGCAAGGTAAATTGTAAGGCAACGAAAATTACGAAAATGCACGATGTGACAGCAAGCAGAGCGCGCTGGACTGTCATTTCGACTTTTCTGTCATTTTCGTTGCTTTACAACTTGGTTTTATAGCAAATTTTCGTGTCTTCCAAATGTTGTCGAATTTGACAGTGTAGGGAACCATGTTTTTTAGGGACCTCCAGAAGTCATCGGAAGACAAAAACTCATTCTACATTTTCGTCTTAGAATTGCCTCAGAAAGCTGTCTACAAGGTTTGGTCACTTGCGGAACACCCTGTATTTCGAAAGCGTTAAGTGCCCATGCATATAGGTACATTATTCATGCGTAAAATTTAGCATCCTTGGCAACACGTTGCATCTCCAGCATGTCCCAAAATTGATGAAGACTGTAGTGTCTTTTTCTTTTCCTTCAGATTCTTTTCCAAGGCTCGGTGGAAGACCAGACAGGAAAGGTAGCAATCGATAATGTTGTAATTCTAGCATCAAATCTGGCAGACTGCTCCACGGCTAACGACCACTTCGAAGCGCCTATTTACTCGGACAGGAAGTGTTCAGGTCCGAGTCATCCTATCAGTGGTGCTTCTACAAAGCCATCGTCAGTGGTAACAGGTGTCAAGATCACACCACCACCAAGCACAACTGGCGTCACGAAGGTCAAATCAACGAGTTCAAAACCCGTTTCAGCAGCATCCACGACTGGAAGCAAAGCCCAAAGGACAACAGCCCCTGCAGTCAGCGGTGGAAAAACGACAGCATCCACTGCGAAGGGTGGTGCTGCCACCAAGGCGAGAACTGCAACCAAGAGCCTTGGTGCCACTACGAAGGCACCCTCGGCGGTAACAAAGGGGGCTACTAAACCTGGTGTTGGCGCGACTACAAAATCGGGCTCTCCGAATGGCAGTAAGGGTCCGCCTGGAACGAAGGGATCTGCGAAGGGTGGTGCGTCAACTCGAGCAAATACGGCTACCAGTGCTATGCCACGTGGTGCGAAGGGGCAGGGGCCTTCAAGTACAGCAGCCGCAACGAAGGCCACGTCGGGCAAAAAACCTGCCGCTGTTACTGATAAGTCGGTTCCTGTTGCCAAGAAAAACGGTTGAGACATTATTGGATAAAGCATGAATAACAAGACTTATCAGTGAAACCTCGAAATCCATGACTCAGAGAAATCTGTCATACCTGCACCTGGTCGCTCGCTGATTTATGTCGACAAACCGCCCAATGCAGTTGCGAGTTTCGCGCATCTGTGGCTATCTGTCTCCCCTGTAGTGTCTTTTCCATCACTTCTCATACTCATTACGCAAAGTCCATGGGTTTAGCGAATGGCCACAGCTGGCAGTCATGGTTACTTGTTGTTATTGCAGCGTGGTGTCACTTCAACAGTGTGATGTGAGCCCAAGATTCTTTCATTCTCGTTTTCAATGACTCTTGTTTTTTTCAAATTATTGATTCTGCCAAGAAAAGGAGAGATTAATATCTCTGTCAGATCAGGGTACAGGCCATGGAAATGAACAAGCCAAGAAGCTGAAGTGAGAGAGGAAGAGTGACAGAGGGAGAGTATGGGAGAGAGAGAGAGAGAGAGGGAGAATGGGAGTGAGAGAGAGAGAGGGAAGGAGAGGATATGGGGAGAGAAACTCTTGCGGAAAAATGTCAACCCTTACGGGAAAAAGCGAGGTTTTTCCATGGCAAAAATCCCCGTAAAAGCCGCAGTTTTGTGGCAATAGAAGTCAGAAAAATATATGGATTCTACATTCCAAATTTATGGCCTTTCCATGGGTTTTCCACGCCTTTCCGATGAAATTCGGCTTTTACATTAAATTTTAGATTGCCCTCATCAGCGTGGTTTATAAAAATGCTATCTTGATCATATTCTCAACGGTGACAATACAGAACCACTTTTAAGGTTCGTTTAAGAAGGATTCTTTCGTGGCAGTTCATGGTATTGATGGCATTTTATTTAGTGCGCCAGACCATTCGGGATTTGATGGTCTACCAAAACTAATCAATCGAAAATCTGTTTTTAAAATCATGTTATGAGCTCAGCGCAGTATTAATGGCGCCGTTTGTCACCAGTGACAAACGGCGCCATAAACGGCGCATATGATTGAGGTCACAACTGCGCTGAGGTCAAAACATGATTTTAAAAACTGATTTTCGATTGATTAGTGTTGGTAGACCATCAGCAACTGCTTCATAGTAGTTAACGGCACAATTTCATCATGTTTTGTATAACCGAAGCCGACGGTATTCAATTCTTCATAATAAACTTGGCAATGGCATCTTATTTGTTTCCCGTTTGCAGCTCTGGAAAAATAAAGCGCCCAAAAACGACAATTTGCAGACTGCTGCTGGAAATGATCCGTGTTTCGGATTGCAGCAATCAACCCAGAAAATCCAGATTATTTTTTGGCAACAGTCTGAAAATTAATGTTGAGGGCACAGCACATGTGACACATGTGCTGTGCTTCACCTTACACGTCATGCTTGAACGAAATAACCTTAAAACTGCAATTAGTAGCAGGTATAATACATCACAATTCTGAATCATCAAACTGTCCTTGCCCGGCGGTGTTTGCAGTGCAAAACAAGTTAGTCAAAATGTCAACAATAACTGGGATCAAAATCACAATCGGGCGCGGCACTGTTCAACCTGAACTTGCTGGCGTCACCACGCAATGAAAAAACATTCTGCAAAAAAGCATAGAGAAAAGCGTTTAATGGATTTTTAGAAAAATAATGAGCCCCCCATCAATTATGGATGGTAGAGAGGAAAATTTGTTCTGAAACATTGAAAAGGTTGCTTCTTTCATAGAAATAGTGAAAGCATTGCAAGGTTAGAGGAGAAACAAGAGGAATGACAATACGAATGAGGGGATATGTCGTTTATAATGGGGGGACACAATGGCACGCTCGCAGGGAAACATTTTCGGAAAATAGCTGTGCTTTGAGCCATGCAATTGTGTCCCCCTTAGGCACCATCAGACGGTACAGGGTGTGCTTTGTCTCTGTGTCGTGCAATTGCGCACCTCTCTGACATCGACAAACAGCGGTTGTTTTTTTGCATTTTATTTGCTCCTGCTTTGTTTTTTTTTGTTTTTTTTTTGTTCTTGTTTTATTTCTTCGTCCTTGCAGATTGGGTTTGGTGAGGTCCAGGTTGTTTTCGGTTGGGTTATCAATTTCCCTGCACAGAGAACCCCAGAGAACCCACAGAGAACCCACGGAAATCTCCATAACCTAACCAAACCAAACCTAACAACCTTACCTTACCTAATTAACCTAACCTAAGCTAACTTAACTTGAGCTAACCTGACCTAACCAACTATACCCGACAGAAAAGGCACAACCTGTGCCGCATTGGCGCCAAAGGGGGGATATAATTGCACGGCGAAGAGCACACCTATTTTCTGAAAATCTTTCTGCGATCATGCAATTGTGTCCCCCCTTAAAAACGACTTAACCTCGAATGAGTTTTGACGAGGGATCATTCTGTGGGGCGTCATATCGTTCGAAGGTGGCTCCATCTGTTTCACTTTTCGTTTTGACAATTTTCTGGTTTCGATGGGTAAACGGACAGAGAACCGGATGTCGATTCGGAACAATCACTGCCATGGCTTCCAATGAAGGAGATATCGTCCAGGGCTATCACATCGTATGAATGCTCTCCCCGAATGGCACTGATATATATCTGAAATAAATAGGCACGAAAAATAGATTAATCAGACGATCGTTTTGATTGAGTCTCTTAGATTACAAACTCTTCAACTCAGAGTCTTCAGTCCCCGCTAAAATTCTTCGAAAATAGGGTTCAACTTCCTATTAAACTCTTCGAAAAGGAGTTTAATTTTTCCTTTCCTCCAATATTATCCGCAAAGAGGAGTTGATCTTTTACTCCTCAGCAAAACTCTTCGAACGTCATGCGCTGCCAAACACGACATTCCTCTTTCGAGTGAAACTGTGCATTCAGACTTGTCGAAATTGGATGACCTCTCCCTCTGTTGCATTTGTATTTGCAGACATTTGCATTTTCTCCCATCTACTCGAACAGTTTTTTACAGACCCAATGCAGAGTTATATTGTTAAAAGTGATAGTTGTGAAGTGTTTTTATTGGTAAAAATGCTTTTTCATCGCCATTACGAGAGAAGAGCGGTTTTTACGAATAGGTAGTTTCTTGCGGATGGAAACAAACAAGTTGGTGGAAAGGCATTGCCGCCAAATATATGGGCTTATCCTTAATCAATACGTCTTCATAGGACTATACGAAATAATGCACAAAGACTGAGAAAAACAGCAAGATTGTGTGTAGCATTCATATGGAATCTCTGTAAAGTAAGGCATTCCAATTTTTTAAGAAATCTTAGGAAATAACATACAAAGAAATGTTTGATTTGATTAGCGGTATGCGAAATTGAAAATCTTGAGTTGCTACTCAGCTTTGAAAGTTTTCAATTAAAAGTTGAGGGACACAAATTAATGTTCTGCCTTAAAAGATTTTTGTGAGAAATGCAATGAAGCATTTTCGCATTTCTACGAGGTCTGATAGGAGTGAGCCCAAGATCAGTTATCGGTGACACTGGCTATGCTTTCACAGAATCCAGTAAAATCTGGATGCAGATCGTTGTACCCTTTCAATTGTTTCGATATAAGAAACAAGGACGCATCAAAGTGCTCAGGAAGTGTGACTCCAAGATGATTGACACCGGTTACAGAGGTTGCAACTTTGTCATTTATCTTTTAGAGAATAACCCGCTGGAGATACTCGTATAAGGGCGCTCTTTCGGATGGAGGAAATAAAATTGCACAATTTACACGTCATTTACGCATGTAAATGAATGACGTTTAAATACATTAAGAAGTGCATGTAAATCCATAAGCGAGTTGCTGCACCATTGACAAGACACTTCTGAGTTGTCATGTAAACTTAGAGTGTCACTGCAATCCTCAAGAAATGTGTAAAAATACAATTGTTTTACAATACAATATCATCAGCATATAAAGTCTTATGTTGCAACTATTTACATCGAAAATGTCATTGGCAAATGAAGTAAAAAGACGGGGGCCCAAGGCACTCCCTCGCGGAACCCCAGAAGCATGATTGAGGACACAAGAGGATGGCACACCATCGAAAATGAAACTCACATGACTCGAAGAGCTGAGTTTAGCAGAAGAGCATTGTCTTACTTGAAATCCTTCCAAATAATTTCTAACGTCGACATTAACGAAGAAGAATTTCCATGGCCTTCTCACAGTTGACATATCTTGGTTCTTCTGGAAGGAGAATCTTTGAGCTCCACCGACGAACACTAGAAGATCGGAATCATTTCCCTCAGATTTGTAAGCTGAAAATGCAATCGTGAAGCAACGATGCCGCCATTTTGTGATTCGTTTAACAAGAGCTGCCTGCCTGGTCCCCCAGTCATGTAGACAATGTACTTTGAGTTGGCGTTGTTGCGCAATGGAATGTTCAGGTTGTCGTGGGCTTCCAGAGCTTCGATTCGAGTCAAATTCGCTGCACTCCAGCCTTGATCTTCGATTCCGCATTCAAAATGGGCACCGTCGAAAATGCTGATCACGTTGGTGTTTCCTGATGGCGCCAGGATTGATGCTATCAGTGGAATGGAGAATACGTGCAACGTTGATCCTGTATGCATCGTGGAAACCTAATCGTTGTTCCCTGTTGATCTAATTTTGCCTGCGAGTTCTTCACAAAAGCCGACTCGCAATGCAGGCGTAAACGGATTTTGACGAGAAATCGCACATTTTTGGTGCTCCTAATGTGGCAATCGCAGTTCTGTCAAGCCCTATATATATGCCCGTTGATTTCGTGGATTAAAAATTAAATAAAAAATTAAATACGAAACAACTTGAAAAATCCGAGGAAATACAATTTCACAAGTCAAAAAGTGATGCCGGTTTTTGTCGGACTTGCAAGCGGGTTTTCTACGGTGGATTTCCAGGATTTCCCCTGAATTTGACAGCCGCTACAAGGGGCCTTGCTCTGGATTTTTGCCACTCATTTTCAACAAATTTGCCTCGAAAGTAACATGGTTATTTGAACCCGTTTTGTTGAAATACGAAATTGGTTACATTTAAATAGCAGAGATGGCAGCACCGGCGCGGTGCAACTGGTTGTCTTTTGGCATTTTTTTAAACACGTTTTGAAAGCCCTACGATCAAAATTACGATTATTTTTATTTGCAAAAAAGCAACGTAATGGAACTGTCAAAGAAGTTACACGTCACAGAGCAGTAAAGGAACAAAGCAGCAAAAGTTAAAAGTAAAACAAGTAAATCAAGGACCTATGATGCTGCTAGTTCTCCAGTGGCCGTTCTTACATAAAAAAAATCCAGTGGCCGTACGGGCATTGCCAACCACAGTCAGAACGCTTGAGATAAGGGGAGAGGTGAGCGATAGGCTACTCCAGTCAGTTGTGAAATGATTTTGGAAACGTGGAAAGCAATACAGTAATGCGATCGAGCAATGGGTCAGGTCAGTTTGTCGCTGTCGGCCACACACGCTTGGATATTCCAACAGCGAAGCTGTAAACCATACCGGTCGGAGGATGGCCGTTGCATAGGTACTTTGGTTGATTTAACCAACGTTGGTTTGACTTTATCACGAATGAAGCGACACGATACATATACAGGGTAGCCCAAAAGTCTTTGGCCATAGGAAAAATGAAAATATACTGTTTTACCATATTTTGTGATCAGAAACTTTTTCGAGCTCTAACCATGTCTCTCATTCCTCTAATTGGAACAACATGTGCATATTTTGGGATGCCAAAAGTCTTTGGCCTTGGCAAAAAAATAAATTTGCTGTTTTTGTCATATTTTGTTATTTGTGACTTTTTCGAGGTCCCACCACAGATTCACCACTTTATTCGGTGCTAAAATTTCCGATTGAAGTCTTGACATAGAGCTAGAAAAAGTTTCAGATCACAAAATATGATAAAAATAACAAATTTACATTTTTCCTATGGCCAAAGACTTTTGGGTTACCCTGTACATATGTACGAGTGTTTGTGAATGGATGAGTTGCACCGTCGGACGGAAGCAGTTCCGCATCTGAAGCTTCGGACGGTTCTTCAACCACAAGTTCAGTCGCTTTACGAATAAAAGTGTTCAGCGTTCCCATAATGTGCATTTTTGGAGATCGCGCTGAAAAAAGAAAGCAATTCCAACAGACACCTCGCAACAGACCAGAAGGGGTTGTCATGTGTCAAACTGATGCAGTTTTGGAAGAGCGCTGGAAGGTACCCAACTTCACCAAAGAGACGAATGCAGCCGCCAGAAGCGAATTTCCTGTGAAACCAACGCATTCATTATCAGGGCGCGACGAAACTTTGCTTCCGAACGCTTAGCGGCAAAGAGTTGGCACCCACACTTCAGTGGGAAACTGAAGCCGTATTTTGGTCACAAAGTCAATAAAACCTGAGACCCAAATCGCCAACGCCAGGTCGCTTCT
>JASGXE010006410.1:0-20044 GCA_030068105.1 Sinentomon sp. SZTP_YWyxl
TACCGCTGCGTCATCGCCTGGATCCCACAGCAGCGCAGGTATTTTTCAGAATCAACCACCAATTCTGCGTGCCGCGGTTGTGGCCCAATTATCGAGCCACATGGAGGGAGGCAGCGGGGCAGCAGCAGCCTCTGGCTGTCGCCTGTCCAATTTGACAGAAACAGAAAATTGAAGAGGACACAACACCTCTCCTCTCCAGAAGAGAACACCACCAGCAGGGACTACTTGTGGAAGAGAAGTAGCCGAAGTACGACCGCTGTTGCAAGCGAAGTGGAGGGGGATGGGATTGAGCGAAATGCGGAGTGGCTGGCAAATGAATCCGCATGCCGTCCGAGGAAATCAAGAAAACCTGCAAACGCTAACTTTATGTTTGTTTGCTATCTTTATGTGAAAGATAGCAACCCACAAACAAAAAGAAAAGCAGTTGTTTTTTTTTACTTTGATGTTGTGAACGCCCTCAGAAAAAATAATGCAAGAGGATGTCAGCAATTTGGACGCTGCTATCTTCACTTGAAAACAAACAACAATAAAACCAGCTGTCGTTTTTGTTTTTGTAGGTGTTGCTATCTTTACATGCAAAGTTAACACCACCTGCAAAAAAGGAAAAGAGGTTGTTTTCGTTTTCGAAGGTGATCGCTATTCTCAGCTAAAAACTTAACACCACCAACAAATTTTGATGATTTGTTTTTGCAGGTGTTGCTATCTTAACACGTCAATCTATACCACCTAGAAACAATTTAGGCAAGCTGTTTTTTGTTTTTGTAGGGGTTATATTTCACATCAAACTTAGCACCACCTAAAACAAATAAGGACTGTCGTTATTAGTATTTGTAGTTGTATGGCGGTTCTGGGCCACCGTAACTTCCCCCTATCCCATCTACAAATGATTGCAACATTTTCAAATATTTTACACACCATGGTAAAATTTTACAAGCATCAACTAAGACCAACATTACATCCTTTTTGGACAATTATTTAAAAAATTACGGACTCTGCGGATTGGTGGTTCAGTTTCTACAGTAAGACCCATCGTCAAACTATTTATTCACTGGTAACACATGCTAAGGGAACCATACACAAGGGCTTAAGAGCGTGCATATAAATATGAAGGCAATGAACCCATGCAGAATTATGAAATTTTGATAATGAGATGTGTTCATTATGTGCGGTTTTGTGACTGAAAATCCATCAATCAGTGAAGCCACGAGCCAGGCAAATCAGAATTTGGATTGGCAATGACAGGTAATTATTTAAAATACAACGCAGGAAATAATTAATTCATCCGGAAATCGTGATAAGCGATCTCCGTTGCCACACAATTCAAGACACCACTGAAGGCCTTCTGTGCTGTGCGTTTGCAGCATGCAATGGCATCCACATCCACACAGTGTCAACCACATGCTCAATGCTCTGTGTACGGGGGCCATTTATGTCTGTGTCACCAACAAATAGATTTCCGGCTCATCCAATTCTCATAAAGTTGCCTCAATTTTGTCAACACCATGACACTAGGGATGGGCAAGGTGGGGTTCCTTAGAGGGGGGTAAAGAGGTCTACGACGGGGGGGGGGGGGGGGGGTAGGGCACGAAAATGCAGGGGGTCTGGGGGGCTGTGCCCCCAGCGGGGGTTCCAGGGGGCAGCACCCCCGGCAGGAGGTTTGGGGGACAGCGTCCCCCAAAAGCTGAAGCGTTTTTGAAAAATTAGGGGTCCTCAGATGCCATTTTACGACATTTCAGGTCCTTTTTTATCATCCTGGAGGGTTTGCAGTCGCAATAGATGGAGCAAGGAAAAACTGTCAGACAACGACTTTCTGGATGAGTTTTTTTTCATTTACCATTTTCTGTAAATCAAAACAGAAAGTAACAAAAGAAACAGAATGTAGCTATTGAAGTCCTGGGGTGTGCAGGGCACACACCAGGATTTCGGCCAAGGTTCCCTCGGAAAAGGGCTAGGGGGGTAACATCGCGCGAAGGTCGAGGTTACCCCCCCCCTACCCTTTTTTCCGGCAGGGGAATCAAAACAGAATTACAAAAGAAACAGAATGTTGCTATTGAAGTCCTACCTGGGTGTGGCAGGACACACGAGGACTTTGGCCACAGGTACCCTTGGAGAAAGCTAGGGGGTAACCTGAGCCAAAGCCGAGGTTACCCCCAGGGATGGGTAGGTATAATACGTCACGTATTAACGGTAAAATTTACGGTATTATACGTAGTATAATACGTGCGTATAAAACCCGTATTATACGTTGCGCTGGACGTCAGCACATGGCACATGTTTTTGGGGTGCAACTGGCAGGTAAATTGATTGAGCATATTGCCAGAGTCGTAAGATATGTATTTCTTTAGATAATTAAAGAAGTTTAAACGAAAACGAATGGGGCCAAGATACAATACCTGTGCATAAACATGTCGACATTGATGCCAAGTGATGTTAAGTTGATTCATTCATGTTGTGTGAAATAATGGGACTGGAAATTTTATTTTCGTTGACTGGATGTTTTCACCTTTTTTTTTCCTCTGTAATGGGCTTCATTTTATCCTGACTTAAAAGCAAATAAAAGAGGACATTCATCGGATGATGATCATTGTTAGGATATCAGGATAAAGCCACTATGGTGTTAAGCCCAACTGATCGGCAATGCTGGGAATTGCTTTGTCTGCACTTTGAATTAGTTTTCAAATGGCTCATTTTGGGCCTAATATCGGAACAAAATGAATAGGGTCAGTGGGAAAGATGAGATGTGTCATGGTTCACCCATGCCACAAGTTAAAACACTTCAATTTGTTTTCTTAACAAAACAATTTGCTTCTTCAGTTTACAAACAGATTCAAGGTACCTACAATGCTTGAAATTTCCAAGTTCAAGGTACCCACTGCAATATTGAACACGAATGGAATGGTGCTGTTTATGCCCAAATGAGATGTAGCAATGTTTTAGTAAATCCAAGACACCGTGTGCAAAATTAAACTCATTCAAAAATGAAAAAAAAACGTGCCCTTCACTACTCTCTGTCCTGCAATGCCCCAAACTAATATTCCCCTGGGGTTACTCGTATTTCACAAATAATGTTTATGGAAACAAAATTTATCCTTTCCGGTTTTCCCAACGTTATTTTTATCTTGAAAAAGATGCCACTTACCCACTGCTGCTCAAAGGTAAAAACATTTGGCAAAATTTAGAAGAGGATGTTGAATATGCCAAAAACTGTACTGAGCTCCCAATGCAAACAATGAAAAGCGCATTATGCCTTGACCCTCTGTCTGGATCAAATGTTGCCGAAAACTTGTTCTCAAAATTTTTGGGCTCCCAACAAGTAGGTACCAACAATAAAATTGATACCTAATCGATTTACACATATTCAAAAAATAAAAAAAAATATTCAAAAGGAAATATACATATTTTTTAGATTCAGACCCAACTAATTTCGGGCAAGAATTTGTTTGTTGGTTAACTGCTCTTTTCTGATCTTGTGGAAATTTGCAGACAAAACAATGACCACAAAATGACACCATTCCAGTCGCAAAAAGGAGCTGAGAGACTCTCATCACAGTTATTTCGCATGGAAAAGGCAGCAGAAATAGTCAGACCTGTAAAAGTACACGCACTGTTGATTTATCCATACTGAGGCAGTCATGAGGTGGAACTTCCAAATCGTCCCAACCCTTATCGATTTCGAACCGCTGGTGGGCTCATTATCAAAGGTCACATGCTAAAAACTATTTATTTATTATTAAATTATAAGTCAGACCCACCTGATAATTATTGTCAATTATCGAGCTACCTGGATGTGTTCTTTTTGCAATTGACAAAAAGACTTATCCTGTTGCTGCTCTTTAATCTTTTTATTTGGGCCTGCTTGCTCACTTGCATTGAGATGTGCTCAAAATAACGAGAAAAACTACGTGCCACATGTCCTTTTTTGGTTTTATACGTTTTATACGCGTATTATACGTGAGTATAATACGTCACGTATAATTAGTGTTTGAAGTCGGGGAAATTTCCCAAAATTTTGGGAAATTTCCCGGGAAATTTCCCAAGTGATTTTTCCCGGGAAATTTCCCAATTTTCCCGGGAAATTTTCCAATTTTCCCGGGAAATTTTCCGGGAAACTTCCCGGGAATTTTCCCGGAAAATTGGGAAATTTCCCGGGAAAATTGGGAAATTTCCCGGGAAAATTGGGAATTTTCCCGGGAAAATTCGGAATTTTCCCAATTTTCCTGGGAATATTCCCAATTTTTTCGGGAAAATTGGGAAATTTCCCAGGAAAATTGGAAATATTCCTGGAAAAATTATGTGGATATTTAGTGCGTAAGTTGGGAAATTTACAGAACAAATCCAATATATTTTGCTGCTAGACAGCGGGATGGTGATGTCGGATGACAGCGGCTTCGCTTGTGATAGCAGCCACTATACATATCAGCTAATGGCGCCAGTGACTGATAATACTCGCATATACATTGTTACTTATGTAGGAGGAAATACCTAGGTAGGTATTCACAATAATTGGTACCTGTGCATGATATGATTAAAAAGTGCATGCAACCATTTAACAGCCATCGGAGCACAGTTTTCAGCATAGTTTAATGCAGTTGCAAGAACTGCATTAAAAACCGTTCGTTGCTACTCCTGTTATAGTATACTCGTATGCAGCCTCAAAGCACAATTTTGCAACAGCTGCCCTGCCATGCCGATGCCATCGTGAATTCACGGAAATAGGCTGGCTGGGTCGTCCAATTACTCAACTCATTAGATGAGTCAATTGTCAAATCAAGACCATGTTGCGGAGTCAAAATAAAAATGGAAGTCATTTAATGTTTTTTTTTGCTTTTTTCTTTCCGAACAGACATTGGTGTGACCTGCTGCTTTTTTGTTGACTTGTTGCATGTTCCGGTCCACAATTGGTTCACGGACGTTGTAGATGGTGGGAGCATGATAAATCCACCTGCCATTATTCGGTACTGTTACTTTTCCAAGCGCAGTGTTCGATGATAGATACGCGGAAGCAATCAAACAACTTCCAATTTTCGACTCAACGCTACACAAATTGCCTGGGAAATTTCCCAAAATGGGAAAATCTAAAGAGCAGAGTCGAAAATTCCTCATTTTGGGAAATTTCCCGGGAATTTTCCTAATTTTCCCGGGAAAATTGGGAAAATTCGGAATTTTCCCAGGAAAATTGGGAAATTCCCGGGAAAATTGGGAAATTTCCCCGGAAAATTGGGAAAATTCGGAATTTTCCCAATTTTTCCCAAAATGGGAAATTTCCCGGGAAATTTCCCGGGAAATTTCCCAAGTTGAATTTTCCCGGGAAATTTCAAACACTACGTATAATACGTTCCCAATTTCCAATTTACCCATCCCTGGTACCCCCCCTGGCCTTTTTCCGGCAGGGGAATCAAAAAGGAAGTAGGTACAAAAGAAACAGAATGTTGCTATTGAAGTCCTTCCTGGTGTGTGCAGGGCACACACCAGGAAGGACTTTGACAACAACATTTTAGGGTGGGGGGTAACCTCGGCCAAAGGCAGAGGTTACCCCCCCCCCCTAGCCTTTTTCCGGCAGGGGAATCAAAACAGAAAGTACAAAGAAACAATGTTGCTCCTATTGAAGTCCTGGTGTGTGCCCTGCACACACACCAGGACTCTTTTCCCACCTTTTTCCGACGGTACCCTTGGCCTCGTCGGAAAAAGGCTGGGGGGGTTACCTCGGCCTAAGGCCAGGGGGGTAACCCCCCACCCCCCTATGCCCAACCCTGCATGACACAACTCTGCAGTAGAGCATATATGCCTAGATTAACAGCTCAGTCTCTGAAGGAAGATGCTTTCTGCAGAGTTCTTTCTTCTCGTTCCGGCCAAGAGAAGAAATTGTGTTTTGTCCAAATTGGGCAATTGGACCAATTATTAACAATCAGGGTTCACGCTGAGGGAATTTTTCTGGGACATTTCCAGTGGAATTGGTTGCAACTTTCCGTCCTAAAAGGACTGACTGACCTGGAAATTTGGTTATTGGTGGAGAAATTGTAAAAATATGTCTCATGCACAATTATTTTAGGGAGCTTCTGTTTGGGCAGAACTTGCATTTGTTTCTTGGCCTACACACATTTAGATTAAAAGGAAAGACAAAAAATTATTTTGAGCCAAAACAATGAAAACTGCGGAAAATTACGAACGAAGCTACCACCATTCATTCACCCAACACCAAAATAACCCCCATCCCACAAACTCCCCACCTTTACCCAAAACCCCTCAGAGCCCTTTCACAATACCTCAACACATCCCACAGCCTCACATGCACCGGAGAAGTCTGACTGATAGCAACTTCAAAAATTCAAAAATAATCCCAAGGAAGAACACCGCATTCCGAAGTTATCCCAACCGCCAAAAGAAGCCTATGGAAGAGTAACTGTGAGAAGAATCATCACTCCGCAGCAACGACTTCAACTCCGTGACCCGTTCTCAAACTGCACCAGTCGCACAACACCAGTGGCAGCGATCACGTCGTGTCATCAGAGTTGAAAAAGACCAAGACCCCTGCCCAGGGGTCGAAACGGCGTCAGTAAATCGTGACATTCGATCCTAAAATGGCCTTTAATCAAGTAACTACTTTCAGTGTTGGTGAAACGGATAGTGGCGCCAGACACAATTTGTTTTTCTGTCTAGTTGAATCGGTTAAGTGAAGCCACTGATATTTTATGACCTAGCCCATACTTTTTCTTATCAAAAATCTGCCAGGATATCACACTACATGCACTTGCGGCAAGATCTTTCTTCTTGACAGCATTTTGTCGGTACAAAGCTAATCAATTTAGCAAAAATCAAAGTTCCCAAACTTTTCTTTTGCCCAGTCTAAGCCTAGCACAAAGAAGCAAAACGACAAGCCTAAAACATGAGTACAATACGTCAATACAGAGAATCACAAGAGACATGCAAATCATGAGGCAAACCAAACTTTCGGCAAATGGCACTTCATTTCAGCATCAACTGGTGTTGTCATTTTGCTCAGAGAATGACCAAAGTTTTCAAGTTGGTTCCTGCTTGTCTCTTTTTCAGATTATTAAAGTTAACCAGGAAGAAGGCCCAGGACAGTACTCACTGATTACGCAATTGAAGCCCAGGCACAAAACTCAAATGACTTCAGTGGCGCAACCATGATTATTGGGTTGCAGTTCGGAATACCTGCCGACATCTGAAAAAAGCTGAACTGGATGAGTTTTCATGCACGCTCAATGCAACTAAAATAGGATAGGGAGATGAGGACGATGCGGGTAGGGTAGGATAGGTTAGGATAGGTGTGTTAGGACAGGTTAGGTTGGGTTAGGTCAGGTTAGGTTAGGTTTAGTTAGCTTTTAGTATATCAGAGAGCAATGGTGATAACTCGTTCAGTTCAATGTCGGCAGGTATTCCGAACTGTTACCGATTATTGTTCTGTGGGGAACAACCAAAAGGGGAAATTTGAGTGCAGTTCAAAATCATACCGCAGGCACGATCCAGGGTTCTAAGCGGCTCAGCCATTGTGGGGGTCTCACAGAAGTTGAAAGAATTCCCGCAAAAATTTTCCATTCTGGTGTCCATTTTAGTGCAAAATTGGGACTCCCGAAAAAAAATTACGCCCAACTAAGTGAATGGATTCTCTTTTTCTGGACTGACTTCTGTATTACGCTTTTTGGATTTTGGGGGAGACACATCACAATGTCTCCTCCCCTGGTTGCACCACTGTATGACTTAAAATGGAGATCTCACAAAATCACAACAGATAGGTAGGCGTACCGTACTTATGGACAGAACCATAGAACATGGCCGTACTTATCCCCTCAAGCCCGGAATTACGAATTCAGGCTTTGCAATGGTATTGCGCAATTTTCGGCATAAAAAAGTGTCGCTCCCGCCGGAATTAATAATCTTTGCAAGGATTTTCGAAAAACAGAAAAAGCAGAAATGCATGCATTTCCCACCCAACCAAGCCAGATTTCTGCTCTGTGTCAATAAAATTACCCATATTTTGATGTTGTCAACCAATAAAAACACTTTCGCACAAAAAAACTGGCCAAAACACCCACAAACCACTGAAAACCGCACCAAAATTGAGCAAAAACTGGAAATTTCAATACGACGCCATTTCAAAACGAATGCAGCAAATCAGGTGAAATAAGCGTCTGCTAAATCGCACGTCTTTCGACTTCCCGAAAATTCAAATTTCGGCGGGTGGCAGATGTCGCGCGATCACGAAAAAAAGCGCCTTAGACAGGAACTTTAGACAAAAAATGGGAAATTTGAAAATTGTGCCAATTGAAAACGGTTGGACCGATTTTGGTGGAACATACGCCTGCTAGATCGCTGTTTATTCCTCTTTCCGACTATGAAAAATGCAGCCGGTGCGATCCGGCGGAGTTTCGGCGGAAACCAATTTAAAACGGTGCCCTTGCGATGCGTACAATGAACGTAATTCGCCCGCAATTGCCAGATGGCGGCGTGCATCCAATGTACGTAATTCGACAGTTTGCGGCAAAGGTTGTGCACGTATTATGTACGTAAACCGGGCTTGACAGGTTATGAACAGAACCATAGAACATGGCAAGTTTCCAAAACTAGTTGTTGCAAACTAGCAGATGCAGAGCAAAAAAGTCAGCTCCTAAATCAGCAATACTACGTAGCTAGCGAGCCTTTTTTTAAACCTGGTGTAAAATAAAATAGAAAAAGCAGCAACCAAAAACAAAACAACACCGACCTTTCTATTAGCTAACAACATCTGAATAGTTGTGTCGTCTACCTGAAGGGCAGTTTTGTCTGAATCTTTCTCTCTCGATATGCTTAAACGATCTTTCATTTCCTGCAATGTTCAGAAAGCAAAGCAAGAACACTGGAATTATGTAGCACCAGATGGCTTCACCATTTAGGTAGGAACACAGGTGTCTATCATTTTCAGCTGATGAACGAAATTAGAAATCACTTTTTTCAAACTTGTGAGTAGCAGGAAAGTCCACACTAAGTGTGCAATTTAGAGAAACCACTCTTTCATCAAGCAAGTCCAAGTCCGAGTGCCAGATTTTGTGAGGTCAGTTCTCTACTTCCCTCAAACCACTCAAAACAAGCATCTAACATTCTGAGCAGCTCCCTATGTCATGGTGGTAGGAATAAATAGGTCTGGGAAATGGGAATGAAAAGAAGCCATCCCAGTCAAGTCGAATGAAAATTAGTCAGTCTGTCCTGTCTGTCACTTCACAAAAGAAATCAGAAAGAAGGCAGGAACCAATTGAAACGAATCAGATTTTGATCTCTGGTGAGAATATCATTGGTAAACATCAATAGGTAGGTACCTAATTTTTTAACGTGATTGCTGGGAATTCCTGGTGATTCTGAACACACATCAAACAAGTGGGCAAATATGTGCTCCTTGGCTCAATATACCAACCAACCAAAAATCAACTTTAACTCTCCATTGCATAGGCATAAACATCGACTATGCTTGATCCCGACTGAACCAAAAAACTTACCCTGATTTCTTCATTGGTTTGGTTAATAAAATAACGTCTGCTGAATATTTCACGGCTGTCGATTCTGAACTTTGCAGGATTTTTCTCTGCAATGCTTGGAAAACAAAGAGCAGAAAAAGGTTAAGGAAAACAGCAAAGAACTGTGGTGAGAAGTAAGAAAAAACAGGACATGAGAAAATATAGGAAGCATTAGCTCCTGGGCCTCCGGCCAAGTTTGCAATGGCCACACACATGAGAGTACAACCACTTGACGACAAAATAGAATGACATACATGACAACAGCAAATCTGAGTGGTGCTGTTGGTTAAACCTTGAGTGCTTTTTACTTTTCACGACTTTTTAGAGCAAGTAGCAACAGGCTCCTCTGGTACTTCTGGGCATCATGGAAAATTCACAATGGAGTTTTGGAAAACAAGCGACTGCATTCATCATTGTCAATCACACTCAGCTTCAACTTGCTAACCAATTTAAAGGACATAGAGTGCAAAATTTCATTTCTATACCCAATGCTACTCCTTTTTCACTGCTCAGAAGAAAGCATCCATCTGCCCTGCTGAATATGCTGTTGAGTTGAAGCTGCAATGGGGAATGCCATCATGGCTGCATTTATGGCTTAATTCCAAATTAAATGTCCTCCAGGAGTGCCTGTTAATCCCTTAAACATGACCAGGTATGTGTTAATCTACCAATCACACAAGCTTCCGTCAGAAGAAAATAAGAAAAAAAAAACAGAAAAAAAACTTCAGCCCATCAATTCTGCAGGTCTGCAATTGCAGGTCTGCAGCATGTTTGCAATGAAAAGGCGAAAGATCAAAAACCAATCAGAAAAATCCATGTCAGTAGAGAATATCAAGAGAAAAAGGATATTGATTGTGTCGTCGAGGTCTTCCAAATCCCACTCAATGCTCCTCAAGGAATTCTTCAACTCCCGTGTCGTATACTCCACATCCTCCTTGCAAACTGGACTGGTGTTTCCATCTTGAAGCATGGACCAGTTTTGAAAAAGGCTCCTGGTTTTGCTCAGTGCCTTGCTGACTTCACTGCAGATGGAAAAAATGGGACAGAGGTTGGCTTCAAGCAAATTATCAAACACTGTTCATTTTTTACTCAATTTGACAAGCCCAGAATGTGTTTTGCCTGCCTACTTTCATTTTTATCAAATGGGACCATAAAGCAGAGCATAGAGGATAAAGTATTCCGACTCCGCGATGCGCTGAGTTTCCTGTAACCGGCCGCAGTGCGGCGCCACCGTCGATAGCGATGATGGAGCGCGGTCTGAATTGATGCACATGTGTCGTTCTGCGGTGAGATTGGTTCATGTGGAGTGCGTTGGAGAAAACGCAGAAATGAGTTGTCGTTCTTTTTGTGTAAAACGAAGTTCTTCAGTGGTGGTCAGTGGTGATCAATGACAGTCAATGGTGGTGAATGATGTCAATGGAGGTCAAGAATGGTGAATGGCGGTCAATGGTAGTCAATGATGGTCAATGATAGTCAAGGGTGGTCAAAGGTGGTTAATGGTGGTCAACGGTGTCAATGATGGTCAAAAGTGGTCAAATGTGGTAAAAGGCAGACTCAGGGGTGGTCAAAAGTGGCCAATGGTGGTCAATGATGGTCAAAGGTGTCAGTGATGGTCAAAGGTTGTCAATGATGGTCAAAGGTTTCAGTGATGGTCAATGATGGTCAATTATGTCAAAGATGGTCAAAGGGGTCAAAAGTGGTCAGGGGTGGTCAGGGGTGGTCAATGGTTGTCAATGATTGTTTGGTGTCAGTGATGCTCAAATGTGGGCAATGGTGGTCAATGATGGTCAATGGTGTCAAAGATGGTCAAAGGGGTCAAAAGTGGTCAAGCGTGGTCAAAGATGGTCAACGGTGGCAATGGTTGTCAACTATGGTCAAAGGTGTCAGTGATGCTCAAATGTGGGCAATGATGGTCAAATGTGGGCAATGATGGTCAAATGTGGTAAATGATGGTCAAAGGTTGTCAAAGGTGTGATGGTGAAAGCAGGCGATCAAAGGTGGTCAATGATGGTCAAAGGTGGCCACATTGGACCATCTGGCCATCATAATAGGACCTTTGATCACTTTGACCTATATTTGACCCACTTGACCACCACTGACCACCTTTCACTATCATTGACTATCCTTTACCACCTTTCACCACCCTTGACCACCCTTGACCATCACTGACCACCATTTGCACCTTTGACTATCATTGACCACCTTTGACTACATTTTGCCAAAATTGACAAGAATTGACCACCTTTGACCACCCTTGACCATCATTCACCACCTTAAAGAGTCATTGACCACCCTTGACCATCATTCACCACCTTAAAGAGTCATTGACCACCATTGACCACATTTGTGCATCATTGGCAACTTTGACCATCATTGACCACCATTGACCACCTTTGACTACGTTTGACCATAATTGACCACCTTTGACCATCATTCACCTCAGAAAACAGTCATTGACCACCATTGACAGCATTTGAGCATCATTGACAAGCATTGACCACGTTTGACCATCATCGACACCTTTGGTGTTCACCACTCATGGTGTTCATCCCGTTCGTGGAGAAAAACGCCCAAACAGGTGACTAAACCGATGGTCACTCACGAGCGTTGGCCCGAATACAGGCAGTGCAGGCGTCCAGTTGCGACTTCTTTCATCGCTAACGCTCGCACTGCCATCTTCTGGATTTCTCCATGGAACTAAAATTCAAGATGGCTACGCGGAGTCGCGATACTTTATCCTCTATGCTCTGCATAAAGTATGGTCACCAAGGCACCGTAAATATTTTGTTCCAACTGATTATGCACAGCAGGCCACAATCTTCTTCTAACACCTACACCATTCTTAGCTGTACATTTTTATCAAATGCAGATGTGGCAGTCCTGTCATTCGAATGATGGAGCCTGCAGCAGAATGTGTCAGTAAATCTGATGATTTGGCATAAAATAGCACCCTATCCTCCTTCCGGATAAATAATTCCAACGGATGGATCAATAATTGATCCAAAAACTTTTGGCCGAAAGGGAGCATATGCTATGGGACCCATTGTGAAACCTCCATTCATTGGTCTGAAAATGCGGCCAGAGCCCAGGATGTTCACACTTCACATGGATCGCATTTTCAGACCAATGAATGGAGGTTTCACAATGGGTCCCATAGCATATGCTCCCTTTCGGCCAAAAGTTTTTGGATCAAGCCTTTCGAAGTGGAATGACGCAAAATGGAATGGACTGAACTGATTTTCTCCCAATGGGCAATGACGCCTGCCGCCTTGAAAATTTTAGCAGTCCGCCTTGCCTCAAATTCTGAATGAAGAACGAAACAATTTTGATTTTTCCAGTCAAGTGCACATCTCCGTCTCTCTGAGCTCCGTGCTGGACTGCTGCGCTGCCTGAAATGAATAGCATAAAGCAGCAATAGAATCTGCATGACTGCCTGCAACATGATCTGCTGGCACTGCTTTGCTTCTCTGTTTTATATTTTTGAAGAGTGCATGGCGTTGCAGAGAATGAAATGATAAACATTTGTGGTGGTGGTGGTGGGGTTGCACGGGTGGCCGGGTTAGGGAGGATCGTGCGAAGAACAAAGAGCTCCTCCTTGACTTGCCGAGAAGATGATCCACCCATGGGACCAACGGATTTTGCATGCAGCAAATGCAGGGATACACGGATTTACAGACTGAAAATTGTGACAGATTCATTTGTGCGTCATGGGCTGGCCTCCCACCAACCCAAGTAAGGTGCCTACTAGGGATGGGCAAGGTGGGGTACCTTAGAGGGGGTAAACAGGTCTGAGAAGGGGGGTGAGATGGGGGGGGCAGGGCACAAAAAGAGCAGGGGGTCTGAGGGGCGGCAGCCCCCCAGTATGGGGGGTCTGGGGGGCTGTGCCCGCCAGCGGGGGTCCAGGGGGTAGCGCCCCCAGCAGGGAGGTTGTGTCCCCCAAACCCCCTGCCAGCTTTTGGGGGGCGCTGTCCCCAAAAAGCTGAAGCTTTTTTGGTAAATTAGGGGTCTTCAGATGCCATTTTACGACATTTCAAGTCCTATTTTCTGATCCTGGAGGTTCGGCAGTCGCAATAGATGGAGCAAGGAAAACCCTGTTGGACATGACTTTCTGGATTGAGTTTTTGTGCCATTTTAGTACCATCATCAGCAAATCAAAACAAAGTACAAAAGAAACAGGATGTTGCCATTTGTTATCCGTACCTCTTTTTGCCAGATGAGCCACTTTCTCACATTATCATTGCATTACAAATGGTGAGCCACCTCCACCAAAACAAAAAGTAAGACAAGAGAAAGATGGAGACAAGAGAAATAGTGGACTTTGCATCAGTACATACAGGGCACACCACACACAGGACTTCGGCCAAGGGTACCCTCGGAAAAAGGCTAGGGGGGGTAACCTCTGCGAAGGCCAGGGGGGTAACCCCCCTACCCCCTATGCCCAACCCTGGTGCCTACCTTTTGATTAGGTGCCTACCTTTTGACTAGGTACCTGGGCCTACGTGGATGTATCCTGGGTGTGGAGAGCACGGTCATCACTTTGGCCCAAAATATAAATCACAGACACCTAGGAGTGAGAGTAATCGACTAATATGCAGCCCACCAGATTTCGTTGGTCCATGAACGGCCGAATATAATTATCCTAACCTAACCTGAAAGGGTTAGGTTAAGTTAGATTGTGTTAGGCCATCTATGTACCCACCAAATCCGGTGGGCTGCATATTTGTCGATTACCGGAGTGAGTACCTGCCGACTTAGCTGGCCACTGGATTGGGTACCTATGGTTCAAAATTTTCATGCCCCATCCATATTCAGAAAAAGGAAGACTGGAAACATTAAAGGAAAGAGGCAACAAAACATCTGCTTCAGACATGATGAAAATCGTGATCTTCTTCTATCTGGGTCTGAGAATGGTCTGTTCAGGTTGGTCTGAGAATGGTCCATTTCCATTGAGGCCCCAATGGACAATTTTTGGAGAAAACGATTCACTGTAAAATTTTATGCAAGCATTCACATGCAAAGTTCCTCATCAAATTTCAACCAATTAATTCTCAGTTGTAGCCTAATGCCATGTAAATAGGGTTTCTGTCAACATCCGAAGGGAGAATAAAGTCCTGCGTGGCATGACCTCTATGAACAGGCATAAAACCCAACCGAGCAAACAATCTCTTGAGGAAACATCATTCATGTGGGTGGGGAGGTTGTTGTCGACTTGCTGCAGCACAACAAGCTGACAAATAAAATAAATAACGCATGAAGTAGGGGGATGCTAACCAAAAAAAAAAAAAAAATTAAAAATAAGGTAAACTTACTCCTTCACAACAAAAAATGGATCCTCCAGAGTCATTGTAAAAAAGCGTGCAAGATGCCGAAAATATCATCGGGTTCCCATTTCATCCACCGACAGCACAACAATCAGGTTGGAGACCTAGGTACATTAGGCAGGTACCTACCCACCAACTAAATAAAACTCTAGTTTCTGTAAAACGACAATAATTGAATTAGTAAGGAAGATTATTCAATCCTTTGATGTTTTACAATCATTTGTTCTCTCAGCAGAAATTACCCACATACCTACCTACAAAATCATGACAAGATGGCGATTGGAGAGAACACCACAAACAACCAGAATGCACAGTTGACACCCATCAAATTGCATATGCCAACTTTGTATTGCAGAACCTATTAAAAGGGACAAAATTGCATCATCAATCATATGTAACAGAACGATGGTGGCCAAATAGGACAAATGAATAGGTACTTCACATCACCTGCGATAGAGGTAGGCCTAGATACCTACCTCATACCCGACATTAGGCCCTGGAATGATATAAAAATAGGCGAGACCAAAACGAAAAACAATGTTGACTCGCATGGTGCTGATGCTCAACATTCTCTGGTGCTTGACAAAAAATGTCAACTTTTCGTCCCCCAAAGGCAAATAGACAATGTGGCATTTGACCCTGCTTGTTGGTAGGTATCGTTATCGGCATCAGATTTACTCTGTTCTACAGGTTTTCATGCCATTAAGGCAATCATCAATAGTGAACAGCAGAGGTTCATCATATACCAGGGAAGGGAGAGGAAGGGATGGGAAGGAAACGCGATCGTCGGCTGCATTATCGAAAGGAGGGGTAAAGGGAAAAGGATGGGAAAGGACCGCGAAGAGATCATCGGAATGGTATCTTGAGACACTTGACATATTCTCATGGTTGACTCAAACTTGGTGGACATGATGGCATTTTCGAATACTAGGTACAGTATCTACTTCCTCTTTTCTCAAGCGAAATCACACAAGCCCCTGGGCCCCAGGGCTGCAAAAAGTCGGGAGCACGAGAGCATTGCTCCCGGGACCGTTGGGGGCCGACCGGGATCGAAATTGGGCTGGAGAGCAAAAAAAAAAGCTCTCCAACGTTTTCGTCCGGGATGGAAAAGACATGCAAATCGGCGAGCGACAGAAACTTTGATTTTTTGGGACAGAATCGGGCAGACCAGCAGAAAGCTGACGAGCAAAAAAAAAAAAGCTCTTCGGCAAAATTTGACCAGGCTCCAAAATCCGTGCTCCAGGGCTACAAATGACTTTTTGCTGCCCTGCTGGGCCCCTCCACACAAGTGGGCCAATCAGACAACATTCACCACCTTTGAACATGAAAGAAATCAAAGAGCAAATTTGCACCATCAAAATGTTGTTATTAGGGGACAGTAGGGCTGTGCGGGCTAGGCTTTCGAATCGAATCCTGCGAATCGAATCCCTAAGGTTCGAATCTCGAATCGAATCCGAATCAGTTGTCCAATTTCGAAGCGAATCCTTTCGAATCGAATCCTTTTCTTCAAATCTCCAATCTTGATTCGAATGCCACGACATGTCTCGAATCGAATCTTTTCGAATCGAATCTGGCCAGATTCGCAATTTCCGAATCGAATCCTCGAATCACGATTCACACAGTTCTACAGGATAGTAAACGTGAATTTTATTGTGGGCATTGCTCATTGACACTTGTGAGCACTGTTTGGTTCCAAGTTGTGCCATACCTACGGGACTGTGGATCAATTTGGAAATTTGAAAAGATTTGAGATTTGATCCGAATATTTTTCGAATCATCGCAAAATCCCGAATCGAATCATTTCGAATCGAATCCTTTCCTTCGAATCTCGAATCCTGGTACGAATCTTGCCACATTTTTCGAATCACATCTTTTCGCATCGAATCGGGAAAGATTCGTAATTGTCGAATCGAATCAAGATTCGCCAAGCCCTAGGGGACAGGGGGTTCGGTTCCTGCCTTCCTGTTTTGTTATTTTTCAACTTTTTAAGTTGGGGGCCACAGGCAGTAAAAGCCATTGGACGCCACCAACATTCCACCTTCCAAATCTGTGTCCTTTTCCCCAGCTTCTTGCTTCTCACTCCCAACCTCAAACATCTTCCCTCCACCTTCATCCTCCTGCCAACTCAGTCTGCTACTCGCCAACCCTCGCAACTCTTCTTCCTTCACCTGAACATTCTCATCCTTTAATTCCTCAACACTGCTCACGTTTCCTTTGTTCCTCTCCCTGGGCCTCTTCTTCCTCCATGCCCCTTTTTTGTTCCCTTCCTCTATCTTGATAAGCTGGGCAAGTTCTATCAGGATGTCCTCGCCTTTCCATCTTGTTCCTCTGATCCGCCAATCTCTATTCTTCCCATATCTATCTTCTACTGTCGGTCTGTCATTCACACTGTCCTCTTCCTGTTCTTCGTCTTCACCTCTCTCATACACATCTTTCATCTTCCAACCCCTGGATTTTTCCCGGTGGTCCCTGAAAACCGGACAGCCGGACAGGACTGCCGGACAGGCAGAAAGGACCGCCGGACCGACCCGGACAGGTTAGGTTAGATTAGGTTAGGATAGACTATTCTAACCTAACCTAACCCTCCGTGTCGGTCCGGTGGTCCTGTCCGGCAGTCCTCTCCGGCTGTCCGGTTTTCAGGGACCACCATTTTTCCCTTCTGGGATTACCCCTTCTCTGTTCTTCTGTCCTACCACTCACCTTTTCCCTCGAAGCACTAACGCTTGCAGCTTCAGTCTTCATCTTCATTTTTTCTTCTACTGCTAGCTCTCTCCTAGGCTCCTGCTTTCCCTCAACACTCATCTCCTTCTTGCCTACCACCTCTCCTGGTCTAACCTGCAAAATCTCTCTATCCTTCACTTCAAATCCATCTCTGCACCTTTGCTCGACTATCCTCATTATGTCTTCCTTTGTCTCTTTTCTCAGTTGTCTACCATCTTTCTCGACGCCAAGCTCCATATGACACCCCACCACTTCTTCATTTTTCTCCTGAGTCATTTCTTTCTTTACCTCCACCTTCTCTGGTTCACTGTACACACTCTTTTCTTCTACAACCACAAGTTCCTTCCTCTGCATATCCATCTTCTGCACCTCCTGTTCACTCTCCTGCATATCTTCTTCTACCTCATTTCTCTCAACTTTTGATGCCTGCTCCATCACTTTCTTCGAGCTTCCCATCCATATATTTCCTTCTGCACCGCTATTCGGAACTCTATAACTTGCCCTATCCAAAGCCACCAATCCCATACCCAAAGCCAGAATAATGTCTCTCCCTAAAATCATATCTCCCTGAAACTCCCGCACCAAGACTTCTCCTCTCCAGACTCTTCCTAATATCTTCAATTCTACCTCCACACAACCGACATCTCCACTTCTCCTGCCATCAAACTCACGCATTTCTGTGATAAACCTCCCATCATATCTCTCTATCAAACCACTGTTAATCACAGTCTTTGATGCACTTTTATCTGGCACTGCCATCAACTTAACTTCTCCACGTCTACTGTTCCATTTAACCCATACCATAGAACACTTTCCATGACCTTCTTCGCACTTCGCTTTCAAGTCAAACGAAAACATTCCTATCCGTTCCATTGCTGCCCTCTCATACATCTGCTCCCTTTCCTTTTCTTCCATTTCTTCCACCCATTCCTCCAAGCTCACTTCCCTTTCTCTTCTTAACCTTTCATCCTTTATCTTTCTCACCTCCTCCTTTAACACCTCCCAATCCTCACGCCACTCCCTTCCCATACTTTGTCCAGTAATATTTGCCAATTCGTGTCTTTACAGCGGACCCTTAAACGTGATGTTTGGGTCCTGTCACGGTCGCCAATTGTAAGTAGGGGTGTGGGAATCCACTCGAATCCGGAAATCTCGAATCCGAATCCTTTGAAAATACTCGAATCCGAATCCAGCTCGAATCCTTGAGGTCAGCAAATTTCGAATCCGAACCCGAATCCGAATCCAAAAAAAATCGAATCCGAATCCATTATGCTCGAATCCGAATCCTCTGCAATAGTTGATAATTCAAGCATTTTAAACTCAAAATAGGCCCAGATTCATAATTTCCAGTTCAATGCCAGATTCTCTTGAAGTGATTATGTCACCTTAATCATCATCATCAGCTTTGCCATCATGAGCTGGCAGCCACACGACCGCAGCCGGCGGCTCGGCTTGAACATTGTTGCATACCTTGGGCTCTAAGAGATCAATGCCCAATAACTGTACAGTGTACCCCAATTCCGCTCTGCCTTCAACGGAAACGATTCGGAGCAGTTTCCGGTATATCGGGTCCGCGGAATATGCAAACCCGCAGAAGTTCCTGAGAGAGTCATGCTCTGCAGAGGGAAGACATACCTAGGTAGGTACTCGTATGCTTTATGGGACTATGGGAATAGTGCTTGTTGCCTTGAATCGTGTCGAATGAGAATCGGCATTACATCGGTAGGTGTTTGAATTCGACTTGTAGGTAGGCTACCGATTTGAAAATCTTGTTCGTGATGAAATTCTATTTCATTTTTTGCAAGCCAACGAAAATTGAAGAAATGGAATCCACCTGGGATGTGCACTGTGCAGAATCAGAATTGAAATGGACTGATCTCGATTCCTGGAATCGGATTTTTGGGAATCGAAATCGAAACATACCGAATCGACCCCAATCGTAGGTAGGTAATGGAGTTTGGAATGGGTATCGAGAAAGCACCGGTGTTGCGACAAATAGTCAGTCCCGTCAAATTATCAGGGGGGATTGTGAATTTGTCAGCAAATATCCAATCCCCCCTGATTATTTGTCAAAAATGAGCCGTCAAATTCTCAATCTCTCCGACAAATTTACAATCCCCTGAAACATCGATGGTTTCTGATCTCAACATACCCTGAGTATTTGCAGAAAATTTACAATCCCCCCTGCGAATTTGTCGGCAAATTTACAATCCCCCCTGCGAATTTGTCAACCTGCCCTGAGAATTTGCTGCAAATTTACAATCCCCCCTACGAATTTGTCAACAAATTTCCAATCCCCCTTCGAATTTGTCAACAAATTCTCATCCCACCGTGAGTATTTGCAGCAAATTCACAATCCCCCCTGCGAATTTGTCAACCTACCCTGAGTATTTGCTGCAAATTTACAATCCCCCCCTGCGAATTTGTCGGCAAATTTACAATCCCTCCTGCGAATTTGTCAACCTACCCTGAGTATTTGCTGCAAATTTACAATCC
>JASGXE010006411.1:0-20673 GCA_030068105.1 Sinentomon sp. SZTP_YWyxl
GAACTTTTATTTCTGAAGCAAAGTTGAGTTTTTCAAAATTGCATTGCTGTCCCATTTGATTGCACGTGTTGCACGTCCATTTGCTTCCGTATGGATCTTGCGGTATTGTGCCGGTTAATTTTTTTATGCCAGGCTGCAAAAGGGTAAAAGGGAAAACTTTAATTTCTACAGCGCGGATTTTTCATCGTTCTATGACTCTAGTATTGTGACGTGCATATTGCATCTGACGCTTTTTTGCGATGTTTGTCCAGCTGATAAAAATCTCTGCACTGAAAAAACAAAAAAGTGCCTGACGACCTTATGGTTCTCAAGTGAGCAGATTTTCCCCGTCGAAAAACTTGTCGACGGGGCATAAGTACTCCACAAACGACAATTCGCAGGTCAGAAAAAAACCGTCAATTGAATGACGACTTTATACTACTCAAGTCACGATGCGTCCCCTTCGGAATATGTCCAGCCAGAACATTCTCCCCGTCAGGTGAGCGCTCCTCAAAAGCAGAACCGTCAACTCACGATCGGGGTTGCAAAAGGTCGTCAACGAAAAAACCAGAGCAGACGCGGAGAGAGACCATACGAGAGAGACCAGCAGTGCAGCTTGCGTGCTCTCGTGCTTCGTGTCTCTCTCGCTCGTATTCTGCTTGTCTTGTTTTGGGCGGCAGGCACCCTCTTGAAGTCGGGGTCGGACTGAGGTCACGTCGCATTGTGCATGGTGGTTCGTGCAAGATGGAGCATGAAGCGCAGAAGTCAGCATATGTTTTGCGTGTTACCAACGGTTGCGAATTTTCACCAATTGTTTTGCGTTTGTTTTTCTTTGCGTTTGCCTTTCACACAGCTTTCACGTGAAATCTGTGGCGTTCTGCAGAGTTGTGTGATCCTGTGAAATTTTCTTCTCGATATCAAATATCGAGCGATGTCCTATGGAAAAAATACCGTATTCAGATTATTGAATGCACAGCTGCGAGAATGATCCATTTTTGTTCGATCCGTGTGAGTTACCCAGTGTATTTGCAAAATCTGCCGCGTTCAGAGGTGAATGATATCTTGCCCTGCGGTTTCATCATTTAAGTGCCGGTTAATTTTTCTTAAGCCGGGCTGCAAAAGGGGAAAAGGGAAAACTTTAATTTCTGCAGGGCGGACTTTTCGTCGTTCTGTGACTCTGGGTATTTTGAATCTGACACTTTTTTGCGATGTTTATTCAGCGGATGAAAAAATTCTCTGATACAAAATCACTGAATTTTGTCCATCGTAAGCATTTTTCCGAATTCATGTCACCAGCAACAATTCGGGTGTCGTCGTGCAACAATGGAAGAAGGGAAATCTTCAATTGACCGAGAAAACGCAGTGTTGCGAAATTAAAAAAACCCACTCCGTATTTCCCGTTGTAACTCAGCTTCAGGTTCAACAGACTGTTCAATGGATATAGATTTGGTTTGCGAAAATTTCGTTTCTATGCACATCGCTTATTCTGTTTCCATTGTTGCGTGAGATGCATCCATCTGTTGAACTGGATGATGAGTTGACTCTGAATGTGAGTTGCAATGAGGAATGCGGCATAAATCTGTCAACATTGATGTGGAAACAATGCTTGCGGCTGCAAAAAGTGAAAAATGAAACTTTAATTTCTACAGAACGGATTTTGCATCGTTGATTAGGTTACTTACGCGTACCATAGCAGATTACAAGAGAAAAAAAAACAGGTAAATGTAGAACCGATTTCGTTGTGCTGTGAAAACAAAGTGACCTGTCGCAGAAAGAACTGCTGCAAAACTTTAATTTCTATAGAAACGAGAATGACTTTTTTATCTTTGCGCCGGCTCTTGACAGAATAAGTGCAGGCTTCTGTAACACCAAATGCAAACGTTTCTTGAAACAAATGTTTTGCTTCGTGGAACCAAAATTTCAGCGTTGCTGAGCAAAGTTCTGCTTCAGACAATATGATTTCTCGAAATCGTAACAAAAGCAAAAATTACAACCATTGGGAACTTTAATTTCTACCTAGTCGCATTTTTTTTAAATTCTGTAGGTACTTGGTTTTCTTTGCGCTGCGCATCATTTTTTGTTCACCTATCGATTATTTTGTCGGTATTCGTGTGAGAATTTCCTTTCGAGTTCCTCGCACGAATGTGCTGGATCCAGCGAATGACGACATAGGCCTCCCGCGTGTTCGTAAATTCAACATGTCGCTTTGCAATGAGAATATTTATCCTTTTGAACTATACGGAGGAAGGCCAGCTCTCGCTAAAAACCTATTCCTCATCCTATCCCCATCCTATAGGTACCTACTAGGCTCATTTTATCCTCTTCCGGATGAGAGATCCATTTTAAGCAATATAAGCCTACCCCGGTAGAGGCTAAAATATTGACCTCAAGAGTCGTCACATTACAGAAAAGCCCTCAAATGACTGCCATGAATTACGACTAATTCACCGTCATTTGGCAACCTTTACATGGTCGATTTACTGCAAATGGCTCGTAATTTTACGGCTCAAGGCCATCAATTAACGACCCATGGATCGCATTTTGTCTATACAAAGGTCGTCATATGAAGATAATATGTCATCACCTGACGACCTTTCCATAGGCAACTGAATGATTTTGTGATCAGCTGACGGCCTATGGGCCGTCATCTAACATATCGACCACCGCCCATTGACGGGCTAAAGGTTGTCATTTGACAATATTATAGGTCGTCATCCATGGACAGTGATTTGAGGGCTTTTTTCTTGTGAAGTGACGACTTTATTTTTTACAGTGTGAGAGTGATCACTGAATTTGGTATTGGTTGCATTTTTTATCGAATTCATGTCGCTGGCGCAAAAACTCGAGCGTCGTCGTGCAACAATGGAAGAAGGGAAATCTTCAATTTATACTGGAAAAAGCAGTGTTGTGAAATTCAAAAAACCAACTCCGTATTCCCCGTTGTGACTCAGCTTCAGGTTCAGCACACAATTCAATGGATAGATTTGGTTTGCTAAAATTTTCTTTTCTATGAACAACGCTTATTCTATTTCCATTGTTGCATAATGTGCATCCGTCTGCTGAACTGACAGATGAGTTGACTCTGAATGTGAGGTGCAATGAATGCGGACGCAAATCTGTCAACATTATCGTGAAAATGATGCCTGGCTGCAAACGGGGAAAATTGAAACTTTAATTTCAACAGCACGGATTTTGCATCGTAGATTAGGTTGCGTAACGCCTACCATAGCAGTTTACGAGAGATCAGGCAATTATCGCAGAACCGATTTCCTTGTGCCGTGAAAACAATAAAGTGCCCTGTCGCATAGATAAAACTGAAAACTTTAATTTCTATAGAAATTAGTATGACAGTTTATTCTTTCCGCCGGTTCTTGAAAGAATAAATGCAATCGTTTCTTGAAACAAATGTTTTGCTTCGTGGAACCAATCTTTCAGAGCTGCTGCAGAAAAATGTCCGCTTCAGACAATATGATTTATCGAAATCGAAATTAAAGCGAAAATTACAGGCATCGGTGGGAACTTTAATTTCTGCCGAGTCGCATTTTTTAAAAATTTTATACTTGATTTTCTTGGCGCTGCGCATCATTCATTTTTCATCTATCTATTATTTTGTTGGTATTCATGTAAGAATTTGCGTTCGACATCCTCGTGCGAATGTGGTGCCCGGATCCAGCGAATGCCGGACATAGGCCTCCCGCGTGTTCGGTAATTTAACATTTCGTTTTGCAATGATAACAATATCCTTTTGAACTGCGCAGGATGAAAACCAGTTTTTGCTTGTCCTCATCCCATCCTCATCCTAATAGGTTCTGTCCTCATTCTTTCCTCATCCGGATGAGATATCCATTTTTGAGTAATATTGGCCTACCCCGGTAGAGGCTATAAATATCGACCTCAAGAGTCGTCAAATTACAGAAAAGCCCTCAAATGACTGCCATGAATGACGACTACTACACCTTCATCTGACAACCTTTACATGGTCGATTTACTGTAAATTGCTCGTAATTTTACGGGAAAAGGCTATCAATTAACGACCCATGGATCGTATTTTGTCTATACAAGGGTCGTCAGATGAAGATAATATGTCATCATCTGACGACCTTTGCATGGTCAACTGAATGCTTTTGTGATCAGCTCACGGCCTATGGGCTGTCATATGACATCTCGATCATCGCCCATTGACGGTCTAAAGGTTGTCAGTTGACAAGAAAATAGGTCGTCATCCATGGACAGTCATTTGAGAGCTTTTTTCTTGTGAAGCGATGACTTTATTTTTTTCAGTGTGGCACGGCTGAGAATAGAGTTATTTTCTGAAAATCGTGCAATTGTGCAATTTTGTCCCCTCCCGAAATAAGACTCAGGCTAGAATGTTTACACCCTTCCACGATTGCTTCATCAGCATTGTTAGCAGCACTGACAGTTTCGGATTAGGCAGTTTTTAGTGTTTGGATAGGGGTACCCTTGGAAAAAGAACAGGGTACCCTCTTGAGCATCTCTGGTTACAGTGATAAGTGACATACGTGAACAGCCGTATACCTCATTTCCACTCACACCCATTAGCGCTTTAGCACAGCTGTCAATTTAGCAGATGGGTGAACGCTTCCCAGAAATGGAAAAGGAATAGCGTCGTAATTAGAAATTAAAGTTTCACAACACCAATCTAGCCATCGAATTGGCTGCTGATTTTAAACTGAGTGTGATTGCTAATGGAGAGTCTGGCTATCGGAGAAGGTATACATTCAGCGGCAGAATTTGGGAAGCTTTGATTCAAGTCGAAACCCAGTTGACGTTGCCATAGCAACCGTTTTATTTGTTTTGCGACTGAAGGATGATGTGAAAAGATGCCAGTGCCAGTTCTTCAAATTGTGACCTTTCACCCCATAACTCAGAAACAACTTGCCATAATCAGTTGAAATTTTGTGCGAGAGACCTTCCATATATGCCCTAATAGACAATAAATTTGAGCAAAATCTGACCATAAATACGGAACTTGAAATTTTGACCATTTGGGCAATGAATAGTATCAAGAAAGGCGGTTTCATCGCAAAAAATTAAAAAGCAATCGTATAGAATAAAATTTTCACATTTTTTCACGGATCGCAGAGAAAAATTAATCAGCTCTTCGTTTCCGTCAATGATAGAAAATTCCAAATTTGGGCTAAATCCGTTGAAAACTTTTTGAGTTATCGATTTGCAACGAAAATCGACGATTTAAAACAGGGTTTGTGTTTTCAGTTTCTGGGTAAAAATAACATTTTGTCTTAGCAGACGGCGCATTCGCGTCTGCAAAAGACAAAACAATAATGTTTTAATTTTAATTGCTATAAAAGAAGGGATAGTAAACAATCGTCGTACACCTAATTTCTGAAGTACCAAGTTTACGTAAAGCACCGTATGTACCCTGACGTCTGCCGAAAAAAGAATCCAGCAATTATTTAGGACTCAGTGCTAAAAATCGATTCAATGCTGGCACATGGTCTGTTTTCACTGGTTAATGAGCGGTGCTATTTGAAACCAGCGGATTTTGGAAATAGTGGAATTTATCGAATTATTGAACCATAACGGTCCGGGACAGTCCTTAAAAAGGTTTGTGTAAACCACTTCATCACTTCTCGCATTTGAAAAGTCATAAAAATTTCCTACCTCGAGATTCCATTCTGCTGGTTCTTGTATTTGAATCACAGATAGGGACTCCATCACGGACGTCCGAAGTGTTCGCATCTGCAAGAATTGATGATCAAATTCCACCTTCATTAAAAGTTATAGTTAAGACTTAAGACCACAAAAATCCGACATACCATAAGATGGCAGTAAAAATGTGTGGTTTTCTTTCCAGAAACTTTCTAGTGAAAACTACTGCTGAAGTGCTGATCAATGAGAGCACAATGATTGGAAAGGAGTTATTTTGGGCCAGGTAGAAGGTATGATCATAATGGTTTAACAGGACTGAAAGGTTCAATTGTTACAACATTGCAATCTGATCTTTTCTGACGAATACTGTAAGAAAACCTGGGTGGATGGGCTGCTGCGAAGTTTCCGGAAGGTTTCTGAAATCATGTGTTTCTGTTACATGCCTTGATGAGTTACGAGCTGACAAGACTGAGAACAGAGTAACTCGAGCACAATAAAATCATGTGTGTGATAGGTCGCAATAAGGTTAGGTCAGGTTGGGTTCTGTTAGGTTACACTCTCCGAAGTAAGGGATCAAAATTTGACCCAAACCACTGGGTCAAAAAATATTGGGTCATATGCACCCAATGTTGAGTCAATAATTGACACCTTTGTTGGAGTCAAGGCAACCAAAAATTGGGTCATTTTGCAATTTCAAATATTGAAAGTTGATCCGTACTTTTTCGCTCACGGATTCATTAAAATGGTTGATAAACCACAAACTCATCACTTTTATTGCACTGGTCTCAATTACGTTGGCATTTTGCAGCCTGGCGACACCATGATTTTTTGACGTAATATTGGTTCAAGAAATTGACCCACAAATGAGTTAAACCGTTGGGTCAATGTGTTGAGAATTAGTCATGCAGATGGCACCACAAGTCACTTCGAAGAATTCAGTCGAAATATTGATCGGATTTCATGTTCCTGGCTCTTTTGGGGTTTTGCCGTACAATTGGACACATTTTCTACTTCATTGTGACACTTCGTTTCCGCAGAGGATCACACTTCGGGCAAATACACTCGGCGTGGAGATGCGGGAATTTACATCTGTAAACGAATGACTTTGGGGTAACCGTTCCGAACGCGAATTTCAAAAATAAAGTCCAATGTGACTTCGGTGACATGGGCCTACGCCATCGATCCAAAAACTATGATCCTCCACTCTCCCTAAAGGTCTTGATGTAGACTTGGGGACTGGAAAAGGAGATCCATTGAACTTGAATTTTTTGAAGAAAAAATCAGAAAAACGAGAGGGTGTTTCAACTGAATTTTCTTGAATAAACAACCGAAATTTTTGTTGGAAGTCATCCCAGCTTGGGGTGATTTTGAGAAAATATTGGTACAAAAAATTTGACCCAACCGACGGGATCAAATTCATGACCCAACACCACTGGGTCAATTTGACCCACTTTCTTCTGGCTCATATATGACCCAGCAGTTGGGTCAAATTTGACTCAACTTGGGTCAAATTTGATCCCCTTCTTCGGAGAGTGTAGGTTTGGAAAATTGAATGTTGAAATTGGCTGGAATTCCCAACAACCAATCAGAGACGCGCTTGCGGAAGTGGATTGGAAATAAAAAATATGCTTCGGGATAGCAGTTTAGATTGCTAAGGTGTCGCATTGGAAAACTTATCGCCAAACCTAACCCAACATGATTTGGGTAAAAAAAGAAACCTAACGAATCCAAACCTAACCTTACCTACCTAACCCAACAGAATAAACAACTGCGATCCAATAACATAAAGAAAAAACAAACAGAATAACAACAAAGCAAACCCTGTTTGCTAAGCCACACTTGGCTTTAATGAACAAATAGGTACCCGTTGCCTAATTTGAAAGAAGAAAGCCATTTGCGACAAAAAATGCAACTTGCGCTGCTCTTATCTCTTCCTGTGATCATCATTTCACACAACTTATTCAGATTCAATTGCCAGTGCATTTCACTGAGTTGTGAAATGCCGTGAGAATTGAATTCCTTTGTTCAATGCCACCCCTATGTCATGTGTCACGTTAAATCCTGGCCACCTATCATGCATCATAAAATCCTTTTCATAATCGCGCAATGCTTCAAAATGTGGCAAAAGAGTAGCCAAATGTGGCAATGGCATCAGCAATCACCCAGGAATTTTGAATTTCCATGCACTGCTTCTCTCTCAGAACCCTGTCGCATTGGGTGCAATGAGCAGACAGAACAGAAACTGCAGTTCGGATGACATACTTTTGATTGAAAACTCCCAACAAATATTTATAGAAATCCTGTCATCATCGGAAATTGCTAACCGTTTTCATTGCACCAAATTTGACATGAATCACTCTTCTCATCACTTGTCTCATATCTTCCACACATGGCACTTTTAAATTTGATCAGGTTGGCAAACTTGAAAGATAGAAAGCAAAAGACAAAACCATGGCTTCCCTGGAAGCGAACCTTTTAATATTGTTTCGTTAGGGTTACCTTCTCTGGAATTACAGACACAACCTCAGCAAATCCAGTACAAGAAAATAGCAATATTCTCGTAATATCCAAATATAAGTGAGAAAATATACAAGACAAATAGCTAAAACAACCTCGTTTGATGTAGTACAAGACTCTATGCTCTTTTTCACCCGTAGAATTTTCATTTCCCCCACTCAAGCTTCTTGGAAAATATAACCTCCGATTAAGTCGATTCGTGCAATGCAGTAGTGTTCGTGTGTCTTCCCTGATATTTGAGTTTGGATCGGTTTCAATATTTTGCTGACGAAGAGAAGATTCCACAAGACATTTTTCAAGATTGATTACTGTCAACCTTCTCGCACACTAATCAACGATGCGATCCAAATATACCTGAAGTTTGAAACTTTTCTCAGCATCATTGACCATTCTATGAATGCGCATCACAGACGTCAGCGGACGGAAGCGGATTGACTCAGCAAAATATATTTTATCTGAAAAAAATTGAAAAGGGTGTCCAGAATGACATCCTGTGAAACACCTGATGTGGCAGGCAGATGCTCAGAAAAGGAAATTTCCTCCGGAACGCATTGAGGGCGTCGTTAGATGCCTATTATTATTATTATTATTAGCACGATACTGTCACAAGGGTTAGTTGGTGACAGAACGACGAAATAAATTCTGAGTCAAGAGTTAAGAAAAGTTGAGAAGAAAAGTTGAGAAGAGTCAAGGTTTAGGGAAGGTGTACGAGTAAAAGCGACAATGAGAATGAAATCAGGACTAACGCATATGTGCGACACCCAGGGACATCAGAGCTCGGGACACGAGTGGGGATACAGGCGGAAGGCTATTCCAGTCTCTTATTGTTTTGGGGAAATACGAATTAAACAAGGTATTAGTTTTGCAAATTGGCATGCTTAGGGAAAGCCCATTGTCTGTTCTTCGTTGGAACGGCTTGATGGAGTAGCCAAGTGGCAAGGAAAAAATCACTGATTTAGTGAGTATATCAGAGAAGAGCTTCAGGCGGTGCTCTTTACGTCTTAACGCTAAGGAATCCAAATCAAGGTCCTTCAACAAACTGGTAACGCTAACTGTCCATGAAAATGAGCCTGTTATCACGCGGGCAGCTCTTCTCTGGATCTTCTCAAGTCTTGAGATATCGAGCTGCATATCTGGATCCCAGACAGCGCAAGCATACTCAAGCACGGGCAAAACAGTTGATTTAAAGGCTTTTAGTTTAGCTTCTTGGGAGGAAATCTCATATTTCGGTTTATAAATGCAAGTGTTTTTCTGGCCTTATCTCATGTGAAAATAATATGGTTTCGCCATGTCAAATCCTGATGAGAACAACGCCAAGGTATTTAATACGATTCACATTTTCAAGAGACTGAGTATTTATTTCATAGATAACGTCTCTAGCGATAGGGATTCTTGTTCTAGTGAAGGCCATAGCCTTAGTTTTGGCAACATTGTCTGCATGCCCCAGGCGTCGCACCAAACGGAGACACGGTCAAGATCCGACTGCAAATGGAGAGAATCCTGCGGGGAACTGATAGATCGATATATCACTATGTCGTCTGCAAACAGACGAATATGTGATGAGAGGCCTTCTGAAATGTCGTTGATATAGATCAGAAAAAGAAGCGGACCCAAAACGCTACCTTGGGGGACACCAGAGTAAACGAGGGACTCGTGTGAAAATTCGTTCAGAACGGAAACTACTTGTGTACGATTTTTTAGAAAGCTTGCCATCAATCTCAGAATATAATTTGGAAACCCCAAACTCATCATTTTCTCCAGCAACTTGTCATGGGGGACTGAATCGAATGCCTTCCTCAAGTCAATGAATATGGCATGGGTTGTGAGCCCACTGTCCATACTCTTGGCTATGTCATCGACTAAAAGTAGCACTTGCGTTTCACAAGACATGTGTTCCCGGAATCCAAATTGGTTTGGGTGGAGAGTACTGTTTTCGGCGAGAAAGTTGCGAATCACAATGGAAAGTATCTGTTCAAAAAGTTTCGAACAGATACAAGTGAGGGAGATTGGGCGATAGCTGTCAGGCTTATTCGGGTGCACATCCTTCTTTTTGATTGGAATAACAATAGCTTTTTTCCAATCAGACGGAAATTCCCCAATCTTGAGAACATGCGAAAAAAAGTAACTCAAAATTATGCACAAACATGGGGAGAGCACCTTGAGCAAACGACCAGGGAGCCCATCTGGACCCATAGCCTTATTAGGGCAGCGAACTTGACGCGCAAAAGCCATATGCCTCAAGGCTTTTGCGCGTCAAGTTCGCTTCGGCAACGATCAACAGGTTGTGACTTCGACATCGAAAGCTTTCGTAAAGGTTCTGGTGATGGGATCAACGTCCACGGTAGAGAGCATTCGCTGTGACAATGCGTAAAACAGTTAGCTGATGGGTGTAAGCGAAACCGGGACGAAACCCATTCTGAGCGCTGCGTAATCCTTATTGGTTTCCAGATAACCCACAAAAACAAATTAATTGCCGTGTGTGTATATTGCACAGTTTCATTATTTTGAAAAGATAACTGTCTAGATATAGCAATTGTAACGTCCCCAACGCTTGCCAGACACGATGACCACCATCGTGTCTGGCAAGCGTTGGGGACGTTACTTTGGGGACGTTAATAAATCGTGCAAATACTTTCTTTCGCAGGTGTCACTCCTCTTAGCTGTCGTGAAGGAAATAGATCACATCAATATTGGCCACTTCTCGGTTATGATTCGAAGTTTTTTTCTTGGGGTAAGAGAAAACCTATTGCAAACCTTTGATCATTTCCATTTGTTGTGTTTAAATTTGTCAAATCGGAACCCTTTCCGGCGAGCTATTTCATTCATACGAACCGGTGCTTGAAACTTGAAAACTTCCACAGTGCAACAGTGAAGTCATATTTTTCAGATTTTAAATTGGCTCATTTAAAGGTGCGAGGCTGACCTTGGTAGTTTATTGTTGAACTCGATACTTTTTTTTATTAACTGCCTACCACCGATAGATTTAGGACTTTACCAGTTTGCCTTTTTTCAACTAGCCATTCGACGATGCAGCGCAAGAAAACTCTGAAAAGTTCGGTCACGTAATCATTATAACTTGCAGTTAGTACGAGTAAACGTTAGTACGAGTTAGTTAGTGCGAGTTAGTTATCAGACAGTCTTTTTGGATGGTCTTCTTAAGATAGTCTTACCAAGGCTATCCAGAAAGTAGGTGCACTTTTGTCTGCTCCGCAACGCAACCTTGAAGGATTTTGATGTTCATAGTATGATAAGAAAGCTCGATTCTTTACTTTTTCAGCATGCTTTGAGCAGATTTTCTCGGATCTCTCGAACTCTGCGATGATAGCATATGAAGCAGAGGTCACCTTTGTGCACTGGTCCAAATTAGGCACTTGTGCAGGCCATCACAATAAAGTTTACCGTTTCAAATTTCCTCAAAACTTGGATTACAGGCATGGGAAGTTTACAGGCACTTGCATACTGTTGAATAGGACAATGCTCCAGCAAAAACTCGATTCACGACCAAATGGGGCGTTTTTAACGAAAGATTGAAGACTGTGTTCGAGCAAAGGCAATCTCGACACCAAATGCCAACCATCAGCAATGATCATGTTCAACTTTTGCAAGATTTCAAAGATCAGGATCACCATTAATGACCATGAATAATCTTGCCGGAACTTCTGGGATATTTTGGCCAACAGACGTACACATTATTCCTGGATACAATTTCACACTTCACTTTTGCAAAGCAAATTTTGCCGATGTGTTCTGATTTTCAAATTGCAGCCAAATTTGGAGATTTTGCTTGGGATGATGATTCCGTCGAATCCAGCGAGTATAGCGTCAATGTTTTTTGGCCAGAATGTGCGTCCACACCATCGCAGTGGTACCCACCTTGCTTCCAGTAACTTTTTTGATTTCCCCGACTGGAGGAATTTTTGACGGGAAGGAAACAGAGAGGATGAAATGTGCTGAAATAGCACTTTTTTCCAGTGTATCAAATGGGGCGCTGAAAAATGGATTGCTGACAGCATTCCACATCGCATACAGCAGCAGCGCATACCGTCGGCAGCGCATACCGCGTGGCTTGCACCGGTTCCCATCAGAACACCGAAGTTAAGCAGCGTTGGGCCAGAATAGTACTTGGATGGGAGACCACCCTTGTATCCCTGGTTGTGCTGCCGAAAGGGGGCTTAGTGGCCAAGTCCCTCGTCTCCTTCGGATGGGACGTTAAACAGGAGGTCCCGTGTGCAGAATAACACTGTGCACGTTAAAGAACACCTAGCTCCAAGTCCAAGAAAGTGGCTTGGCAGGTTACAATTCACAGAAGCCACAGACTTTCCACAGTGCTATCCGGTCATCCTGCGGGTTGGCAATAGCCGGAAAACTGGTGGCACGGGTGGCTGTGAGTCGGCCTGGATCGGTGCGGGTGCTGGAGCAGTTGCACTGACCAGTGTATGCCGGAATCCCACCGAATCCAGCAAAACCGAGCACAGTAACACTGCGCTAAGCAACAACATCCCCCTGCCACATGCCAGAAGGCGTTCGCAGGAGTATAATAATAATAATAATAATAAATACAATGATAACAGAAGTGTCGCAAAATGCGCGAAGGGTGCATTAATAAGAGACTTGGGACATTTTGTCCAAAAATTCCTTTTATTTTTTTTGTCGAAGAAAAAGTGCACCTAATTCTTGGACAGCCCTCGTATATTCTTTTTCCATAGAGTTTTTTGCATTGTCTTATTTAGAATCCTTTTCGGTCTTTTTTTAATTGCGTGAGATGAAATGATTGCTTTTACAAGTTTACCGGATGTCTGCAGACACACGGATATCGGTGACTTGATGCGATTGTTCAGTTAAAATCGTACTTTTTGGAACAAAAATCGACTTTAAATGCCATACTGTACTCTAGCCGCAGCAATATTGTTTACTGTTATCATCTACGCCTTCTCATATTATGTTTTCAGATGATGAACGAAATGTTTATGCAGGCCGCAAACGCAGCTGGGTTGTCAATTGGAGGAAGATTATGTATACATGCTTAATTGAATCTCTGTGCAGCAAGAATGAGACGTGACGCGAAAAGCAGATTATTTCAATTGAAACATTTCCAGTGAACTGACGTTTGCATCTTACACATATCTTGTTTTACTTTTCTCAACTTGCGTATATGCTTTAATCGCAAGATTCAATGTTTCTGAAAAGGGCTCTGGAATACAAGTTTTCCCTATTGGCTCCTTCCGAGGCAGAATTTATTCCCAAGACAGAAATAATTTGTTTGATAAAGCTGCTGATTTATATTCCTTCTGCGAGTATGCATCATCATTGAATTCATTCAAAGTTTCCGTCTTGCTTTTTAATTGTTTTTATTGTTTTTATTGTTTAACAAGTTTTTATTGCTTTTTCTGGCTTTCCTGCAAGAGATTGTTTTCGATAATTGCAACATCTGTCATAACATATTTTATGAATTGAACCGGTTCGTTTGACGCTTTTTCGTGCGAATATCCTTTTGGTTGGAACATGGAAATTCTTTTACATGTTATGGCCAATGCTGGAGAAATTGCATTTAAATTGGAATTGCTTTTCTCGTTCAAGCGCTACACATAACCGGTACACATAACCTGTAAGCATTTCGGTACACATACGAAATACCCTCCCATACGCGTTTAGTTATCCGACTGTGGGATAGTAAATTAGACATTAATAGTCATTTCGGCAAAATGCGGTTTCAAATCTTGATTCTAATGACAAAAAAACGTAAAATGATTTTGCCGTCAGACAGTAAGCTAGAATATGTCGTCCGCAATATTCAGAACGCAGATCACATTAAATGGGAATTTTATTTATCAAAACATGAACACATAACTATAGTTCAGGAAGAACGACCATACACTCTTGGTTACTTCGCTTGGCCCATGATTTACTGAATTTGTGCAGAAAGCTATTGATCACTCCACAATAACATTTTTTGCACGCCTTAGCTTGGCCTTAACTTCTTAGATGATCCTTTTGTTAAGAAAAATTCTGATTTTTTCCTACTTCTTTCTCTCGGGACCACCATTGTTTCGTTGTCGTTGGCGAGAGCTTTTTTCGTTCCATATTTGCATGTAAAACTCTTAGTTGCAGAGAACTGAAGTACGAATAGGCTATAGATGGTCGGCTGGCACGCCGATGTGGTAGAAGTGGTTGATTGACAATTTAGTACATATGATCAGTAACTTCTTTTGTAACGACTTTGCCAACTGTGATTTAGGTATCATGTTCTTTTATCATGTAATTATGTCTTTGTGGACAAATTGCACTACTGCCTGTCTGCCGTCGTTTGGAATTAAGCTGTAACTCAATTTTTTCAAAAATTGAGATTTTTGCATATTTGGGTTCCTCAGGTGAGCGCGCATCATTTTGCACCTGTTTGAAGGCCGAAATGAAATTCCAAGAGCCTCAAACAGGTGAATTTCTCACCTGAAAGGGTTAAAACGGCAAAGATAACAAGGAAAGAGCTAGTAAGTCAGTGGAAACAGGGGAAAAAGCTGTAACTTTAAGAGTTACTGCTTGTTACCCTGTCAATATTTTCCAGTTTTCGGATGAAATCGACATACGGCTTATTACCCTGTTTTCGCTGAACGGAGGATCCTAGGAGGTGCACATGTTTTGACACTTGTGGTTTTGTTCATGTGACTGCGGGCACAGTAGGAAACCTTTTACAAAAGCAATTCAATTCCCAAAAGAAAAACCCGTCTTCCGTTTTGTTCCAATCGCCCCTCCTGCTGAACCACTGCCGTTCCTGCAATGTCACATGGAAGAAGAAAACGACTTTCTTTTCTTTTTAAAAGGAGTTTTGAATAGAGGGACAGACACGGACCTCAGCTGGATGTCAAGAAACATCCTGTCCGAACAAAGCCAGAAAATTACCTCGACCGTGACACCCCTAAAAACAAGGTTAAAAGCTGTAAGTTCAGAAAGGAGAATTTAGGGTTTTCACATGCTTTGCAACATTTCGGATTGCTCTGCATGGGGCCAGTCATGGCAGGGAGCTTTTACGGCAATTCAATATGGCAGTGCGGTTCTTCATCCCACAAAACCCAAGAAATGGCCACACACAAACCTTGTGAAAATGGGAATACCGTTTGCCCATTCAAGCAGCTGTGTTCTGCTCAGTTATTCAAAACAACAAGCAAGGCCGAACAGTGCTCAAGAATCAACTTGAGCTGTGCTGCTCATGCGTGCATCAGCCATGGCATCAGAACGTTTGTAGCTGCGGATTCTTGCGCCTCGCTTTCGGAACTCATGAAACAGAATGGCCCTTCCACGAACGAAGGTTGAGAGAGACGAAATTTGAGGCCTATTTTGCTTGCCGGTCACGAAGTCCCAAACATTGTGCAATGGATTGAAGATCATCGAGGAATTAAAAGTCGCTTTGACTCTATGGTGGTTGAATCTTCTTAGAAAAGTTTCATGATTGGACCAAAGTGACTACATTGACAACATTGGCCGGATTATTCCCGACCGGAGGCTTCAGAAAGGTCCTCTCTAAAAATTCGGAAAGGAAAATAATAATTTTAGTTGGAGCTGCGTGAATATTTGAGGTTTATTCCTCCAAGGGAAAAATATTTCTTTGTCGCAAAAATTCAATTGTTCTTATCCGCAAATATCCACCGGAAAGCTTTATATCCTTTGCTTTTTTGGAAGGCTTATTCCAATACCCACATCGGAGTTCTGGGTCAATTGGAGCCACATCTTTCAAGGCACGAGTATCACCAGAATTTCGTAATCGAAAGATTGTTGACCCGCACTGAGAACTTTTCGGAAAATGAGACATCAAACATAGTAGCACGAACTTTGCTGGATTAACCACATCTCATTCTTGTTTGGAGCACTTCGCACGCACCAAGTCAAATCTTGTCGTATTTAAAACAGATCGTCATTGAAAAAACTGAACATGGAAGAAATATAGAATTGTTTTCTATTGAGTTCATATATTTTAATTCTGTTTGTTGCAGAAATGAAAGAGTCAGACGCCTAAACAGAGAGACTTTTAATTTCTGCTGTGATGGAAACAAATTTTGCTTGAAGATTTCTCGAACATGCCGAATAACTGTATTCTTATGCTTGAAGAAAATGCCGATTTTTTATTCTCATTTGCCTGAAGATTTTTTCTCAAAACCGCCAATTTACTAAATTATCATTTACTTGAAAATTTTTCGAAAATGCTGATTTTTTATTGTGATTTGTTTCAAGATTTTTCGAAAATGCCGATAAACCCTTTTCACATTTTGCTTGAAGATTTTTCGAAAATGGCGTTTTACTCTATTCTCATTTGCGAAAAGATTTTTCGAAAACGCCGATGAACTTTATTCTCATTTGTTTGAAGATTTTTTTTAATTTCCGATTTACTTTATTCTCATTTGCTTGAAGATTTTTCGAAAATTGCGGATTTGCTTGAACATTTTTCGAAAATTGCAGATTGAATTTATTCTCATTTGCTTGAAGATTTTTCGAAAAAAAAACATTATTTATTTTCATTTGCTTGAAGATTTTTACGAAAATTGCCAACTTACTCTATTCACCTTTTGCTTGAAGATTTTTCAAAAACGCCGATTTACTTTATTCTTTTTTGCATGAAGATTTTTCGAAAATGCCGATTTTTTATTTTCAATTGCCTTCTCCAAACCGCCGATTTACTTAATTCTCATTTGCTTGAAATTTTTTCGAAAATGCTGATTTATTTTATTCCAATTCGTTTGAAGATTTTTCGAAAATGCCGATTCACCCGATTCACATTCTGCTTGAAGATTTTTGAAAATGCTGATTTACTCTATTCACATTTTGCTTGAAAATATTTCAAAAAAGCCGATTTTCTTTCTTTCATTTGCTTGAAGAATTATATAGAAAATTCCGATTGACTTTATTGTCATTTGCTTGAAAATTTTCGAAAATTGCCGATTTAGGCCTACTCTATTCACATTTTGCTTGAAGATATTTCAAAAACGCCGATTTATTTTATTCCCATTTGCTTGAAGAATTATAGAAAATTCCGATTGACTTTATTGTCATTTGCTTGAAGATTTTCGAAAATTGCCGATTTACTCTATTCACATTTTGCTTGAAGATATTTCAAAAAAGCCGATTTACTTTATTCTCATTTGCTTGAAGAATTATAGAAAATTCCGATTGACTTTATTGTCATTTGCTTGAAGATTTTTCGAAAGTGACGATTTGCTCTATTCACATTTTGCTTGAAGATATTTCAAAAAAGCCGATTTACTTTATTCTCATTTGCTTGGAGAATTAAAGAAAATTCCGATTGACTTTATTGTCATTTGCTTGAAGATTTTTCGAAAGTGACGATTTTCTATTCACATTTTGCTTGAAGATATTTCAAAAAAGCCGATTTACTTTATTCTCATTTGCTTGGAGAATTAAAGAAAATTCCGATTGACTTTATTGTCATTTGCTTGAAGATTTTTCGAAAGTGACGATTTGCTCTATTCACATTTTGCTTGAAGATATTTCAAAAACGCCGATTTATTTTATTCCCATTTGCTTGAAGAATCACAGAAAATTCCGATTGACTTTATTGTCATTTGTTGAAGATTTTTCGAAAATTGCCGATTTACTCTATTCACATTTTGCTTGAAGATATTTCAAAAAAGCCGATTTACTTTATTCTCATTTGCTTGGAGAATTAAAGAAAATTCCGATTGACTTTATTGTCATTTGCTTGAAGATTTTTCGAAAATTGCCGATTTACTCTATTCACATTTTGCTTGAAGATATTTCAAAATAGCCGATTTACTTTATTCTCATTTGCTTGAAGAATCACAGAAAATTCCGATTGACTTTATTGTCATTTGCTTGAAGATTTTTCGAAAATGCCGATTTGCTCTATTCACATTTTGCTTGAAGATATTTCAAAAAAGCCGATTTACTTTATTCTCATTTGCTTGGAGAATTAAAGAAAATTCCGATTGACTTTATTGTCATTTGCTTGAAGTTTTTTCGAAAATTAACAATTTACTCGCCGATAACTTCATTCGCATTTGCTTGAAGATTTTTCGAAAATTGCCGATATTCTCTTTTCACACTTTGCTTGAGGTGTTTCAAATACGCCGATTTACTTTATTCTCATTTACTTGAAGAATTTTCGAAAATTCCGATTGACTTTATTGTCATTTGCTTGAAGATTTTTCAATGACGCCAACTCACTCTCGTATTCTCATTCTGCATAAAGATTTTTCGAATACTTTTTTTGGAAAGAATTCTGGACTTCGGAATCAGTTTGGTGATCCTGATCCAACCCGAGCAACGAAATCTTATTCGTTTTGACAAGAATGTGGTCATATTATGATCACCGTGATCATATTCTGATGAAATCTGACCAAACACTCATCAATATTTCGTCAACCTGATTTTTGATCAATAAATGATCAAAATCTCATGGGAAAATGACAAAATTTCATGAGAGTCTCATCAAAAAAGTCAAGTCTTATGGATATTTAAATTCTTATGAAAACGTGATCAAAACTTTATGAGAGTTCCATCAAAAAAACTGAAGTCAAATTTATTTGATCAAATTCACATCAGATTTTCATCAAATGAAAAAGTGATGAGAGTTCCATCAACAAAACTCAGTCAAATTAATTTGATTAAATTCACATTAGATTATCGAATCGTGGGAAATGCCGATAAATTGTCTCATTTGGTCGCGCGTGCTATAGCCGACGATGAGTTATATCGCGTGATCATATAGTTGTTGAGGTTGATGCCTTTATTGGTTGTCTGATTAACTGATGATCACAACATCATCAAGTTGGATGAGATCGCGATCAATCTTACCAACTCTGATCACAATCTTATAAAGTTTGATAAGATTCTGATGAACATCATGAACTGTGATCAAAATCTCATCACATTTGATGAGATTCTGATGAAATTCATCAACTATGATCACAATCTCATCACGTTTGATGAGATTCTGATCATAGTTAATGAGATTAATTCGAATTGGCCCGTGGCCTTGGGAATTTTGGAGTTGTGGGCAAAAACCTGGAGGAAAAGGGGTTTTTGATTTTAACAGTAAAATGTAAAACATGAATTGCCACCAATTGCACCGATTATTTATGCCCAATAACTTTTCTGAACGGCTTTTTTTGAATTCTTGTTCTTGAAACCCATGTATTTTTGTTTTTTAAAAACAGTTACGATAAATAGGTTACATTGTTTTTAACGTATAAGTGAGATTCTTACTCATGTCGTTCAATATCTGCGTGTTGATGTTAAATGAAAATAGCATATTTCTGTGTTTAGCGTTAAATTGTATAAAACCTGTAATGTGTGAGCACTTTCAGCACAATTTCCTTCTCCTGCGCTGCTTACATATGCAACTTCAATTTTTTAATCGCAACACTCGATATCCAGAAACGCCATCCACCATAAAATCAACTTTATTCCATCTCGTTTGATCAAACTTTCATCAAGGTTGATAAACATTGATCAATTCTTGATCACATCGTGATAAATGTTAACTGTTGATCAGATAGTGATCATAATTGATAAGAATTGATCAGAGAGTGATCATAGTTGGTGAAGTTGATGAGATGAAATCTTATGGCGAAAATCTTATAAGATTTTTTTATAAGATTCCCACAAGATTTTGTTCCTTGGGAAGAGGCCATCAAAAAGTCCAGAAAACAGCATTTCAACTATCTCCGTTTCTGCCGCCACTGGGACACTGGCAGAAGGCTTTGGCAACTTTGACCCCATGAGAAGAAATCTCAGCCGGTTTGTGTTGGGTGGGCAGTGCTGGGTGGGCAGTGCTGGGTGGGCAGTGTTGTGTGGGCAATGTTGGGAGGGCATAACCTTTCCCCATGCTCCGAACTTGGCGAATAAATTTTCCAATGCATCCTGATTTAGCCGCGCGAATGAAAGATGCCGAAGACTTCATTCACCTCATTGGTGCAAACCCAGGACAGAGTTTATGGACAGTGGTATTCCCCGTTGAAAAAGGAAGATGGGACTTTTCTACATTTCGGATTGGATTTTCCAGCTGCATTTTTCTTCTGGTCAAAGAGGAGCATGTCGGTTGTAAGGGCTTTCATTTCTTAAAATATTCAAAACTGCTCCACTCTTCTCTGGCCAAAAGCAGACTTCCACGTTTTGTCCGAGTTTGATTGGCACCTGGAGTTCATAACACCAAGAACTTGTCATAACACTGCACAAAATCGATCAGATCTTTCTTCGAGCTGTTATAAGCCTCCAGCAGTTTAGCACTGCGATTGACAACATACGATACGGATAGTTGGGTGGCATACCGCGCAAATGACGTTCACTATCCCTAAAACGGTGAAGTGAAGCTCGCTCAGACAAGAGGATGAAGTTTTAGCTCTTCGTCCGTTGTCCTCTCTGAAGGCTTCCAACAAGGGCACTTTCCTGAGAGGCATGCCGTTTGTTAGAACAAAACCGAGGTCGAGAAAATCGTTCCTAAGAAGTTTTATCATATTATGTGGGATATCAACGAATGTCGATATGTTCCGGTCCGGAGAAGAGGGTTTGGAAATGATATCC
>JASGXE010006412.1:0-42905 GCA_030068105.1 Sinentomon sp. SZTP_YWyxl
TGTTCGTGAGCGACTGGGAATAGGGAGGGGAAGGAATCAGACCAGTGGGTGGAACATGCGAAGCAATGTTTTGTGAAGTGGAAGGGAAAGGTTTCTGCTGCCTAGGAGTGAGGGTGGTTGGAGATTTTGTTTTTCTTTATATATTTTTCCCCATCCGATCTGGTGCATTGCCACGGGGTTGATATACATGAGGTTTGGGAAAGGGTCGGGGACCCACGCCCAGACCTAAGCCGGGAACCTGCCCGGAGACGGCAGCCCATGCTGGCGGCCCCCCACTGCTTGGTCAGTGCAAAACCTTTTTCACGCAGCTGGGAAGAGGGAGTGTGCGTACTGCTGGCGAACACCGCTGGTGCTTCCGTGACTCCCTGCGCTAGTTAACCGAGCTTATGCCGGACAGCGCTCTCGCCGCGTGACTGACACAAGGCGAACCATTCCCCCGTTGTTGTGCACTGGAAAGGGGAAGTTATCATCTTTATTTCATTTAATTCACTTTCTTGCATCTCTTAAGGGGGGAACCCCACCTCAGGGTCAAAATTTTGCATTTTTTATTTGCTCATGTGATAGGATCATCCTTTCTGGTCATTTTGTTGAAAACCAGAGGTCAATAGTTGCTTTGGTTTTCTTGCACGAGCAATTTAAGCGGAGGCATCTCTCAATTATTCATCTAAAATGCCATCAATCTTAAACTACATTCTCTCGGCTTCATTTTTCCAAAATTTCCATACAAAAATTGATATAACTCGAGAACCCTTTGAGAGAAAGGCATGAAATTTCGCATGCTTGTACGTCAATCTTATCCCAAAAAATGTTCTCGTCGGATTTTTTGTAAAAGGCAGCGTTTTCATGTTATGTCCATATATATATCATTGCCAAGGTCAGAAATTTTTACGCAAAATGCGAAAAATTGTCATTTGCTGTCCGCCTAAATGTGAATATCTTAGGAACAAAGGCAGATATCAAAAATCCGAGGAGAACATTTTTTTCCTGGCATTTTCAGGTACCAGATGCCACAATCTCAACTTTGTCTCACAGCCCTGAGTTTAGTTTTATCAATGTCTAATTACGCAGCATATATTTAACTCCAAAAAAGAAATAAAAAAGGATACAATCTTTGCTAATGGTCCATGGGGACTACCACATTTCAGTTGTTTCCATTTCAAATTTCATTAAAATCGGTCCACTGGTTCAAAAGTTACAGCTAATTCAATCCGCGGGGTACGTTAGGCGGGGTTCCCCCTTAATTTCTTTCTTGTATTTCTTTATGTCATCTTTATTTCTTTATTTCTTTTCTTTTTATTCTTTTTAAAAGCTGCCTCTTTTGAAGTTGCTTTGCTTCCTTCCTTCATCCTTTTTCTCTTTCTTTTTTTCTCCTGTTTTAGATAATAAAGGAATGTCAAAGTGAGCAGTTGGATGAACTGTGGTAACGGATGTCTGATGAACTCGAGAGATGACACGGAATGAAGGACGAAGGAGGTGTAGTTAATGACGATAACCTAGCCCAAAGGATGATTGATCTGACGCTGAGCCAATGATGGAGGATTTGTGTCATCACTGCAGTGTGTGTGTGGACTGACCAGGTGGAATGGAGGAGGCTGAATCGTTCCTTTGGAATGGACTGATTTGGTAGAAGGGAAGTTGTTGATCTTTTTGCTTTGTTTTTATCATTTCTTTCGGTTGTTTCTTCTTCTTAAGGTCTGGCGAAAAGAAGCCGTAAACCTTACTTTAGTCTTGAGTCTGTGTGGGTGGACTGGGTCCGTTCGACGACCCAGAGGATGCCAGCAGACGGATGAATGAGTTTTAGGAGCCAATTAGAAAGTGTGTGCTCTTATACCTTGTTTCCACCGAAATTTTACAGTATTTTAAAGTTACTGTAGCATGAGTTACAGTATGATTGTTTGGTGGAAACGAAAGTACTGTAAAGACATATGACGTCATTGTTTACAGTAGGCCCTATTAGGACTATAAAACCGTACTGTAAACACATTGTACTGTAGTATTTTGCAGAGGCCTACTATAGTATGTTTTCCGATACTACATAGACTTTTTATTTAGGTTTGCGCATGTGTCTGAACTGTTGTTGAAGTGCCAGCGAGCAGGTTTTTGAGGCACGTTCATGGGAAGTTTGTGCTGCAATGTCGGAAGAAGCCTCCACGTCATCATGTGCGCAGGAATCCAAGCGGCGGATGGGAACTCTGGAAGTCAGGGGTTTTTTTTTTTTTGAAATTTGGGATGCAAGCATCAAACGCTTGCGAGGCGTGTGGAAAAAGGCTGACACATACAGCAGAATGGCTGACCAACTGACTGAATTGGGTTATCCAGTATCTGCACAGGGAGTGAAGAGAAGGATACAGAACCTCACGGACCAGTACCGTTGGGTAGTTGTTTCAACGTTATGTAGTTGTGTCCTTCAGTTTGCGCCAACATGACCTGTCAGTGTCTCTCGCCTGCCTTATTTAAGGGGGGAACTGCTTGTTCGGGGTCCCGAATTGTATATGGGTTTGATGTGCTGGCTTGAAAGAGCACACTGTCCTGAGTTGTGTAGGGTGTGTTTCCCATTGATAGCTTCTCTGATTCCATTACTCAGCTGAATGGGCTGATTTTTTAAACGAATCCCATCTTTTAGGCCGCGAATTGTTTCTTTTTTAAATGCAATTTTATACAGAAAAGAAAAATAATCCGCGGCCTAAAAGATGGGCTTCGTTTAAAAAATCGGCCCAATGTCCGTGAGTGGCCCTTCAACCAGCACTCGTTCAATAATCTGTTGATCTCAGCTCTTAATATGTACAAAGCAGCCGCCACTCTCTTCTCCACGGAAATGGCCTGGCGGTAATTCGAAGTCCACTTTTGGCCGAAATTGAGTTATAAACAGAAATTCGCCTTCCACTCCACTTCCGTAAATGCCGGCACAATCTCGGCCCACCAAGCGCATGACCTTTCCTTCACCCAAGTTTTTTGGCGCCTGACGACGATTTCGGGCGTAGCCTGCTGCAAGCAACTGCAGCCAACCAAGCATCAAAAGTAACAGGGCTTGCTGTCTCAAAACTGTATACCTAATGGCATAGCAGCATTGACCAATTCCTCTGCAACTAGTCCACAACCTGACACATCAAAACTAGTTGAAAGATGAAAATTTCCTCGTCCATTGCAAATACATCAACCTGATCTGCCTTAAAAAGAGGAAAATGTGGTGAATGAGGCAAGTAGTCAGACTACGAAAGCAGTGGAAACAGAAATTCTGTAACCCTGCTCTCTCTTTATAGGTACAGTATTTTTCAATAATCCTCCAGTGCTTTCTATACAGTACACACTTCAGTAACTTTAAAATACTGTAAAATTTCGGTGAAAACAAGATATTAGTTGTCTGCTTCTACAACAGCTGCTCAAAGATATGCAGGTGGATACCTTCCTGCGCACCAAAAGAGACATGATTGCACACGCTTTGGGCTAACAAAGAGAATTCGTTCTCATTTTTCGGGCTGCAAGGATGTGTAGGCATTGCTGTTCAAACGTTGTAAGAACGACCAAGATGGAAGTTGATGGGGTATTCCCAAAAAAATGGACACCCAGCTGGACACCCCCTTAAACGGGTTAGGTCAGGTCAGGTTAGTATAGGATAGTTTCGGATAGGACAAGATATCTTAGGTTGGTTTGGATGGGTTAGGCTGGGTTAGAACTTAGAAGGGTCTCCAAGGGGGTGTCCAGGTGTCCTTTGGCTCTGAAGAGCTATCTCAACCCAAAGATTCCTGCTGCATCCACTGTCACCCACAACCGAGTTCAAGCTTTTCTCCGTGATGCTGATTTGATATCCCTGGAAGCGGTGGTTAAAGCGATCAAAACATCAAAGAACTCCACTTTCAATGTCATTGATTCCATACCTATGGCATTCCTTAAAAACCACTGCGACAAACTAAAAACTTTCCTTTTTGTCCTCTTCTCAGCAGGGATGGGTAAGTATAATACTTAAGTATTATACGTGAGTTTTCTACGTATAATACGTCGTATTATACGTACATATAAAAGTGTTTTATACGTACGTATTATACGTGCACAAAAATTTAACATGTGTGACACATGACTTGGGGGTGGAATTTAACAAGGAATTCAATTCTGAAGTTATTTCTCAACCCAGGGCAGTGTAAGAGGAATTAAACCTGAAAAAGTTGTCGGAAATGATGACGATTTCAGGAAAGGATAGGTACCTAATACCTAATAACAGTTTAAATTGCATTTTTAGTTTTTTGTCTAAAATGATGGCTTTGTTTTCAAAACAGGTCACATTGTTGTACGATGTGGGCCAATACATTTACCATTTTCCATTGCTATTTTCTCCCGAATTTTCATCCAAACTGAAAATTCCTGGATCCTTTGTTCTGCCAATGATACGAATACATAACATCGATGAATCATAAGCTGTTCAAGTTCTCAAATTTTCACTCCCATCCCACAGATTCTTGCTCGCATCTGGCAGGATTTTGATCAACTTTTTTTTAACATTTGCAGCTCGTGCGGGATTTTCTGCCACATTCTCTGCGCTCAGCTTGGGCGAACATTTTTTTTTAGTCTGCACTCCACCAAATAGTTAGGCAATCATCAATGCCGAGCAGCAAAGTTCTCAGAAAATAGCAATGTTCATCATATAGGTGGGTACCTAGGAAAGGGAAGGGAGGGAAGAGAAGGATACGTGACCGTCGGCCGCAGTGCCTGTAAGGAAGAAAGGGTAAAGTAAGGAGTGGACAGGAGTTCGCAAAACATATCATCGGAATGTGGACGGGGCCTGTCATTCTACATTCAATAACAGACAGACAAACAATCACGCACACAACACAAGAACACCTCCCCCAAGCAAGCATCATCAACCAGCACATATCACAGCCATTCACAATCTCAAATGAAATTGCAAAAAAAGTGAATAAAAATGAAATTACTCGTAAAGATGAAAGAAAACGAAACAGATGATGAAATATGATCGTGATGAAACAATGATGAAGCAATCGTGATTAAACGATCATGCCAATGATTGCATGGTTACCTACCTACCCACTGCATTATGCTAGACTCAAATGCCATATGCATCAGGAGTTAGGTGGTTTCAAGCATGTGTGCTTGCCATTTACTGGCTGTCACTGCTGAGTCGTTTTTCTGGTAATGACAGAAATCTGGACCTCCAGGCTGTCAGACCAGAAAGAGAGTATTGAGTCAGCCCAATGAAGTTGGGTAAGGCAGCACCGGATTGAATCCGGCAATCAGGATTTCCTTTCTCATTGCCACCATTCTTGCATCCATTTGCTGCTTGACAAGATTGTCGCCAGTGATGTCAGTTTTTTGTCTTCTCCCATTTTTGTCCTTGTTGGTTTTCTGTGCACTTCTCCCTTTTACTAGGCAAATGAGCTCCATGCATCTAGACCTGTCATAAAAGATGCAAGTGAATACCTAATTCCAATGTTGCAGCATCAACTTTAACATTTTATTAAAGAGATTCTACTGCAAAATGGCAGCAACAAACAATTAATTGCATATTGAAAGAAATCGTGCACAAAGCATACGTCTATTTTTCGCAAAAAATGAGGAGTCAAACAAAAAACTACCTATCTCAGCGAGGCAAACAAACGGGATTGGACGACAACCAGCAGACTCTTTTAAGCATTCATTTACAAAGAGAATAATTCATTCACTGAATATAAAAAGGTGCACGTTTTCACATGATTGGTGCACATGCAATTTTTGAAATGCATTTTACAATGGTGTGTTACAAAAAACAATCTTGTGTGGCCAACTTGAAAGCAATTGCAGGGCTTTGCGGGTTAACTGTTTTTCCCCTTTTATTGATGATGATGCTAGTCATTATTTTTCTGTGACAAAAAGGATGTCAGCATGTTAAAGAGCAGCCTTTTCTGCAAAAAATGAGGTATCACTTGACTTTAAAGTTTTATACGTTTTCTACGTGTATTATACGTACGTATTATACGCGCGTATTATACGTGGAGTTTTATACGTTTACCCATCCCTGCTTCTCAGTATCCTTGGCCCAAAATGTAATCCCAAATGATTGGAAAATGAGTATCGTGATACCACTAGCTAAAGGTGGCCAGCCTTTTTCCACTACCTCCTTCCGACCAATAAGGCTTATCAGCTCTTCAGCTAAACTTATGGAAAAGATGGTAGCCGGCTATTTATATCGGTTGCTCGAGGGTCAAAAATTCTTCTCTCAGCATCAGCATGGTTTCCGCAGCAAGTTCTCTTGCGAATCCCAACTGACCAGTTTTGTGCATGACATCGCCACTGCTCTCGGAAAGTCCAGTCAGTCTGATGCAATTTTCATTGACCTGGTTAAGGCATTTGACAAAGTCTCAATACCTATTCTTCTCTCTAAGCTACCTATCTAGGCTGAGAATTCCTGAAAATCTTTTCCTGTGGCTCTCAAATTTTATCTCGTGACAGGCAGTTCCAGGTTCTCGTTTGCAACGATCTGTCAGAGGCCCACCCACTCACTAGTGGCATTCCTCAAGGCTCAGTGTGTGGCCCTCTCCTCTTTCTCATTTGTATTAATGGCATTGCAGATAATATCATCTCCAACATCAGGTTGTTTGCAGATGATATAGTCCTCTACAGAGTTATCAGGTCTCCAGATGATTCCAAAGCCCTTCAGGATGACCTAGATTCCATAGTCAAATGGTGTGATGAGAATCAAATGAGTAGGTATAAATGCCGCAAAGACATCTGTTATGTCATTTGCTTCATCTACACATCCCTCCATCTCAGATTATTTCATTGGTCCCTCTGTGTTGTTTCGCCCAGACAATATCAAATACCTTGGCATTCATTTCAATGCTGCCCTGAACTGGGGACCTCATATAAGTCAGATGGTAAAACGGGCAGCAAATCAACTGAAATTTCTTATCCGACACTATTCCCACGCCTCCAGAAAGGTAAAGGAAATACTCTACTTCTCATTGGTTCGCTCCATCTTAGAATATTCAACAACGACCTAGGATCCTCATCTTCAGTGCCACATTGATGCACTTGAAGCTGTCCAACGCAGGGCAGTGAGGTTTGTTTCTGGGGACTTCTCCTTTCACTCCAGTGTGACATTGCTCAAGGAAGAGCTGGGCTGGGAATCCCTTGCTAAGAGGAGAAAGCTCAGGGGTGTTTCAATTTTTCGAAAATGTGTTCGTGGTGAAGGAGGATGGGCAGGATGCTGTTGCACCCTGGTCAAAAACACAGGGTCGACGAGGGCCAGTGACCTCGTTTCATTTGTCCCACCTTCCCTTTCCAAAAATGTCTCTAGGTTTTCCTTCCTAAACAACTATGTGTTTCTCATCTACAGGGTGTCCAAAAAGTCACGCACCAATGGGTGGGTTAATATTTCAATGAAACTGTTCAAAGTGCGAACCGTTTCGGTCTTGACATTCGTAGAGTCGCTGTTCATGCTCAGTAAACAACATGACAATCTCGACTCTCTGTTCCGAAAACGCAGGCATTTCAATCAAGACCAGGTGAAGCGGCAAAACACGAACAAGAAGCACTCTTTTTTGGCCAAAAAAGTGGACTAATCGTTGTCGTTGTGCACGAAACGCGCTATTCACCCTCCAAAACGAAGGAAAATGGAGAAGAAGAACAACAGCAATCCTCGCAGAATTAGGACGACTCCATGATTATCGGACAGGAGGCCAACGCAACTTTTCACTATCATTTCGTTTCGCATCAAGCCACTGTCCATTGGTGCGTGACTTTTTGGACACCCTGTATGTAACAACTATGTGTTTTCCTTCCTAAACAACTATGTGTTTCTCTGGAACAAACTTGGCATTTCTCATGACATGCTAAACCTATCAGAGGCCAGTTTTTTATCTGTCATAAAGCCAAAACTCAGTTTATCGCCCTAATAGGTAGGTAATAGGTGGTAGGTAGGCCTAGGTAGGTATAGAGGTTTCTTGGATCATGCCCCCATTTCGCTTCCTTAGAGATATTATGCTAATTGTGTCTTTTCCTTTTTTTTCCATGTTTTCATGCACTAAAAATTGAGGTACCTACCGAAATTGATAGATTTGTAACCAAATTGATTTCTTGTTGCTGTGTTATCTATTCATCCGAGCCTGCTGTCAAACTGTCACCATCTGGACAATGCCATGCTGGAATCTTCACGTCGCCTGACCTGGTTCGTGTTCCTTTATTTTTATTTTTCTGGCCACATTTCTTGACAATACCCGCCATGGGTTTCTAAAACTGTACCGCAATCTTTCTGCACCGATGGTTTGCACTTGAAACCATGTTTTCTTTTTTATTGCAGATCGCGACGGCGTCTTATCTAAACACAAAAAAATACATGCTGCCTCGGTGAAAGAACACGACGACTTGATTGTTGTCGTGGTAATTACCGAGGCAAAAAAATGATACATGTCTGACCGGGGTTTACCACGTCCAATGGCTTTACTGCCTGTGGCCCCCAACATTAAAAAAAAAAAAAAAACAGTTGGGTGTCCAGGTGTCCACATTTTAGGGAGCACCAGTTGATGGCATGGGGAGTCTAAAATCATGTCACATTTATTTTTAAATGGTCATTTTGGGACAGCATTTTTACTTCTAGCCTAGAAGTTCTAGGGTAAAAGAATTCGCCAGATTTAAGGCAAAAGCATGGCTACACATTCACAGCCCTGGGTTAAAGGTCGAGACAAGTAAAAGGAGCAAAACAGCTCAAGGTATGAGGGGATAGAAAGTCCACAACAAATGGAGAGCAGCCATCCTCACTCCTTCACAGCAGTAAATGCACATGTCAAAGTCCAACCCATTTCTATCCTGCACCCTTTTTGCCCAACGCTGGCTGCACTGGAGACAAAAAGTCTAAAGCACATGAGAAAACCAAAACCTAAATTTTGAATGTGAAGTATTCAAAAGCAAGAATTATGTCAGAAATTTTAATCGAAAATTCCTGAGAATTTTGGGAATATTCCCAGGAATTTTGGGAATATTCCCTTGGAAACTTTATGAAAGTCAAAAACATAGAGAAAAATCAATACGAGACTGGAAATGTTCCTGGGAATTTTGGGAATATTCCCCCAGAAACTTTCCCAGAGGGGCGGGAATATTCCTGTGAAATTTTGAGAATATTTCCGGGAATATTCCTTCACTCTGGACACCAACCACTTAACACTTTTCTTTCTTCTGTGTTCCCATTCATTGTTAAATGGTTTAACGTTGGTGCCCGTTTGATACTGCTCATAATCAAATCAATGCTTAATGGTGTGAGAAATGCTTGTAATCTTTTCAACTGTATTTTGCTAAAATAAATGAAATTGAAATGAGAAAAAATAATCAAAAATAACAATAAAAATGGCCTGTAATAAAACAAAAAATTTGAGGCCAAACAGTAAAAAAAAAGATTTGGACTTCTTTCCTTTGTGCAGATGACACTTGCACTTGGTAGGTAGGTACAATGTGAAATTGAAAATGTTGACATTTCCTTCTTAATGTCACAAACATCACGCTTCCTAGTTGATTTACGCACACAGTGCTTGAAAGAAATCAGGACTCTGTTCTAGCCCATATTGCCTCGGGTTCTTTTTTTTTAAATTTAAGTTTGTACACAAAAGAAAAAGAATCCGCAGCCTAAAAGATGGGCTTCATTTAAAAAATCAGTGCAATTTGACTTGCCATTCAGCCATTCATTAACGTTATTTCCATTTTTTGCCAGATAATTAGTGCTGGTCAGTCTAACCACTTGCCAACTCTGTTATGGTTTTTCCAATGTTGTCGTGGTTTTACCTCTTGTCATGGTTTTACATCGACATTTTTATTGGTAGGCTTCGCTTTGTAACCACTCACAGATTCTCATCTGCCCAATTTAAAGAGGTAATCTAATACCTCTTTGTTGTTGTCATCGACCTCTTTGTTGTTGTCATCTTTTCTGTTAGTTGGTCTTATCCTCATTTGGGAAAAAAATACCTACCTACTTGATTTTCAGTCAGGCTTTCTCCCATTTCATCTCTTATACTCCTTGCTGCAGTAGGTACCTACCAATTCAGGACACCATTCATTTTTTCTTTCTCTTTCTTTTCTCCGATTTGGCAACTTGCCCTATGCTGCATGCATAGTTTTGCATTTCAATTTAGAGGCCTTTCTACTTTTTCTGAAATGAATGGCAAATTTTGCATTCTCTTGGAATCTCATGCTTGCTTTTGTTCACCTGTACTCACCTACCTATCATTCTACGATCTGCTAATTTCTTCAATCCTGTTGCATGAATCTTCCTGTCTTGATGATCGAATACATTTGTTATCCTGCTGCTGCATGGGGTAAGTGGTATCTTGTTCATTTCAATGGTTACTAGAGTTGCTACCTACCTATTGTCCAAGTTGCTGCTGTCCAAAGAATTGTAAAAAAATGGGATTATAGGTACCTACCTCTGTCTGTAAATTAAACTGAAAATGTCTTAAAATGAAATCAAAAAAACAATAAATTGCTAAGAAATGGGGCGGTTCGAAATTAAAATTCAGGAAAAAAAAAGAATATGCATGTCTTCCTGGGAATACTAAAGTCCAGTGGCTTTTTTACACTTTGTGGTCCCCACCCAACTAGTTAAAATGTGACAAGGAGCAGGGCTAAGGGCCATTTAGAACCCAAGTTGAGCAGAATGTTCTTATATTTTTTTGCTGTAAACTGTTTTTGCAGAGTCCTGTAATGAGGCTCTGTTGGCAGGCTAGTTTGATTTTTTGACCGTTAAATTGTTTACTTTGCCTTTCTTATTTTTTAGATCGTTTATAGATACGAAATAGGTAGGCTACTTGCTCCAGGTGAAAATTTATTGGAATCGATAAAAATCCAAAGAGGTTGTTGCCTATGGATTGCCAATGTTGACCCATTCTGTTTTGCCTGAGGGTGTGGATCCTTGAGAAAGATGAACATGAACAAACGGAGTACTGCATCACAGTTCTTTGTGGAAGATTCTCCTGTTCGAGATGAAACAGAACCACCTGAGAATTCTGCTGACAATGTAAGTGGGGTATATTGATCCTAAAATGCATACTTCTTAACCTGTTTAAAAGTTTTGACAACGTAAGTTGGATATTGATCTTAAAATGCATAGCTAGACCCCAACTTTCCCTGTTTTAAAAAAAGTTTTGATTGTTTCCATTCCTTCCTTCCTACTTATCATGGGCTATTTTGATCTTGTGTCTTTACAAGTTATTTGCAAGTTATTTCAGGCCAAAAACTAGCATTAAACTCAAGAATAGGCACTCAGCTAGTTTTCCCAAATTGCCCAAGATGAAGGCCAATGGGCTATTGAGCTGAGTGGGAGCAGAGCGGTGACTTCGACTTTAGCAGGTGGCAATTAGCATTTCCCCATTTTGATTAACCCAAATCCTGGATGAATGAAGCTGAGTGGGAACTGAGCAATAAACTTAGATTTATCCAGAGCAGGCTTAGGTACCCATTTTTCTTACTGTTTCATTTGGCTATTTTTTAATGAACTTTATTTTCAAGTGCCTTTGAGTTGCTTTGCTTGGAAAACAATCTGAAAAAATACATATGCCTATTTCATAAATTTGCAGCCCAAAATACAATTCGATAAACCCACAAAACATAAAAACACCATAAACAATCAATTTCAAATTTTAAAAAGATTCGGCACCTGGTGCCGAATCTTTTTCATGACGACTTTGGAATGTCGACTCGAACTTTGGAATGTCGACATGGTTTTAAATGCATGATGTGTTTATAAATATTTAGAATGTACGTGTTAGACATTTGTAACAAACAGCTATGAATACCATTCGTAGCTGTTTGTAGCTATGAATGGCTGAGAATATGCCTCCAAAACACCACAAAACAGTCGCAAGTGGCATGAAACTTTCCCGGTAACGCAACCGAACAGCGACAAATGGTCTGAATGCACGCAGAATAAGATTCCACCAAAGCTTGGTCGTGACATTCGGTGTGCAGACACAGCTTGTGTTTTACTTGAACCGCATTGGAACGGTTCAAGTAATGCAGTTCTTGAATAACCGGTCAAGCCCGAGCGCCGTTCATTTACGTCTGCTAAAAAAACTGTGCGTACGAGCGACGTAAATATTCGTCAAAGCCGCCAAGATGTGATTGTACGAACGACGTAAATACACGTCCGCATGTGCATTCCATTTTCAAGCGATTTTAATTTAATTACGTAATATCAACACCACTCAATCGCGAAGACTGCCAGAAAGAGGAAAAAACAGCGATTTAGCAGACATTTATTCCGCCAAAATCGGTCCAATCGTTTTCAATCAGCGCACTTTTCAAATTTCCCGCTTTTTGTTCTTTTGTCCCTTGTCGAAGGACCCTTTTTTCACGATGACGCAACATCAGTCGCCCGCCGAAATTCGAATTTTCGGGCAGCCGACAGCAGCACCATCTCGCGGACGCTCGTTTCACGTGATTTGCTGCAACCGTTTAGAAATGGCGTCGCATTGAAATTACCTGTTTTTTCCCGTTTTTGCTCAATTTTGATGCGGTTTGAAGTGTTTTGTGGGTATCTTGGGCCTTGGCCGTTTTTTGTGCGGAGGTGTTTTTTTGTTGAAAACATTAAATTATAGGCGATTTTAATGACACAGAGCAGAAATCTGGCTTCATTGGGCAGGAAATGCATGCATTTCAGGTTTTCCGTTTTTTTTTTTGAAAATCCTTGCAGAAATTATTAATTCCGGCGGGGGCCACACTCCGTGTTTCCGAATGGTGCGAAAAGCATTTTTAAAACCAGAATTCGTAATTCCGGATAACCAAGAAATCAATGTAATTCGTGAATTCTTTGAATGAATTCATCTTGAATTCATTCTTAAATTCAAGATTTGAACAAAACCAATTCACCTGAATTCACTTGAACAAATTTTTCACACCAATTCACTTGAACAAAACCAAGATTTGTACAAAATTCGTCACGGATGATGCAAAATTGAAACACATTCTTCCATGCCCTGCCTGAGTGACCAATTTGTAAATTGATCTGGAAAAGGCAAAAAGTACCTGCATGGTTGGCCAAATTATTGATGTACAGGTTATCCCAAAAATATTTCGCCAAAATTCACAGAGATGTTCCTCGTGGCAAAACAAATCAAAATTAACCAGAAATGAAATTTGCTCCATGCCCCCATTTCCAAGTAATGCCCACCAGAATTCCCCAAAATGGACACATTTGAGGTATGTATTCATGGTGGAGGTAAGATTTCACCGTAGAATCGTCAAATTTGCAGGACACGTGCCATGGAGCAAGCGAAACAAAAAATGTTCAGTGGCAAAATACCCTCTGAGCCTCCATTTCCACGCAGTGCCCTCCAAAAAAGCCCATAATTGTGATTGTTTTGAGAAAGCTGAATACGAAGATAGTCGATCGCCACATAAAAGCCATATTTCGAGGACAGATTCTCAAAAGTAAACTCAAGAGAAAATGTTCAATGAAAAAATGCTCCGACCCGCTATTCCCATGCAGTATCTGCAGTCTGCACAAAAATCGGTGAAAAGATTTTCGGTCTCCGAGGGTTGCGACGGTTGTCTGTCATGGCAACTCACTGGGTTTCTGTTGGTGGTGACGCTCGTTTAATTTGAGATCGCTCACTTGATGAGCATGCCAGTGCAGACAGATGCAACCCTCTTCACAATCCCACAAATTGGAATAGAAGCGTACCAACAGCCATTACAACTCAACTTCTGATCAGTCGGCTCTGCTCTTTGGACGGGAGGGTCCGCGATGGTCTCCCAATGAGATCCATGTGTGACCAATGTGGAAAGCAAACCATCGGAACTTGTCTGGTGAGAGCGATTTCATCTGGGCTGGTTGCAAGAACTGGGGTAATGGACTTTCTGGTGACCCCCAATTAGGTACAGCAGCATTGCTTAGGTTGGGTGAGGTAAGCTTTGGTTAGGTACGTTTTTGGTTTAGGGAATGATGCAGCATCATAGGTTAGGTTAGGTGAGGTAAGCTTGCGTTAAGTTTCGTTCGTTTTAACATATGTCCAAACCTGACCTAATCCAGAATGCAGTTATAGGGGGGCCACCAGCGAGTCCATTACCGAACTGGTACCAGCTTGGAAGGTACTCACCTGCCATTGATTTCTCTGCCCATCTGCATGGATGTTTATGGAGGTAAAATGTATTGTTTTTTTTTCAGGTTGTTGATCTGTTGAATTTGGCCTCATTACAATCAAATGATTCTGAAAAGTTGGACAATTTGAAAAGGATTCATGAGATTTTGATCAACAAAGAGCCTGGCCTGCTTGACAACTTCTTAGATGAAGTACTTGGCTTTCAAACCGACAAAAACTCAGATGTACGGAAGCTCATTGTGGCTTTCATTGAAGATGCATGGTTGGTAAAGCTCAGTTTTTCTGTCTTTGTATTGTCTTGTCATTTTTTATATCTACGCCATCCAAGTATTGTCTAAATCAGTGTTTTTTTCATTTTTAATGTTCTGTTGTCAGATGTAAGTCTCATCTGGGCTTGTGCATGGGACAGTCAAAAAGTAACCTCCATTTCTTTTTTGTGGTCAAACAGCTCCAAATAGGCATTAGCAAGATGTGACTCAGTCTTTTTTCTCACTACTTGTACCAATGTGTGTGCAAAATTTGAAGTTCATCATTCCACTCATTCTCTTGGAACAAAGCACTTTGTGGACTCATTTTTGGAACTGCTGAAAACACTGAAGTTCTGAGGGCAAATGGCAAAAGGTTGTGTTCTAATTTCTGTCAGCTGGGGCAGCATACCCCAAATTAGGCTTTTTGATAGATTTGGGGTCTTCAAATGATGCCTTGTGATGTTTTGCAACTAATTTTTCTATTTCACATGGAATGGAAATCTTGTCGTGGGCTGGCTACACATTTTATGCCACAAAAACCATCTTGCCGTGTCGGTGTAGCCGGAGTTAAGAATCCACAGCTCTAGCACCTGGCCAAGTTGCCGAAGCAATCTGGAGTAAAAATGTTTTTTTTTTTTTTTTAGTTTTTCTTTAGCATCAAAGATGATGCTCAAGAAAAAAACTAAAAAAAATTCAATTTCACACTTCAATACTGCGAGGAAAAAATCCCACATCTCGCTTGCAAGTGAAAAAATTGACAATTTCGATTCTCACATCCCAGCGTTCGGAGTCTAATTTTGCACTTGGTCTAGGTACAGCTGCTCAGTAGGCAGAGATCTTAGCCTACTCTTTATTATTATTATTATTATTATTATACTGCTGCAAACTTATATGGCAGCAGACGTGGAACAAGGTTCCGAGTCAATACAGTTAAAAACAATGTCAGTCAATGAAAATTTAAAAACGAGAAGTCAAAAACGATCGAATGAAAATGGGAAGGAGGAATAGAAGATGCATTACGTTGGTGTGACCCCAAGGGATGCAGACGTTCTCCGTATGATGGGTGAGGATGCAGGCAGTGCATTCCAATCACGTATAGTGCGATGGAAAAAGGAATTGAAAAGTTGATTCGAGGTACAAAAGGGAGCTGCGAAGGAAAGCCCATTGTCTGTTCTGCGCTGGTTGGGTTTCAATGCATAGCAAGATGGCATGGAGAAGTTGTAGGAATGGGTAAAAATATCGCTGAAAAGTTTTATCCTGCGGTCTCTCCTCCGCGATGCCAGTGAAACTAAGCCAAGGTCCTTCAATTGAAGCCAAGGTCCTTCAATTGAAGCCAAGGTCCTTCAATTGAGCAGAGACGCAAATATCGTGAAAATGATCCAGTTATTATACGAGCAGCTCTTCTCTGGATCATCTCGATTTTTGAAATATCACACTGAGTGATGGGGTCCCAGACAGCACAAGCATACTCCAGAATTGGGAGCACTAGCAAATGGTAGGCTTTGTAGAGAATTTCTTTCTCTTACACGTTAAGCAAACGGGGCCTTAGGCCAGGGGTTTGCCTTCTCTTAAATTTTTGCTTGTTTTGAAACAACACCAGAAAGGTAGCCTACCTACCATTCCTTCTCCATAACTTGAGTTTCTTTTTACTGATGGATGAGCATATTTGCTGATAAAATGCCTGCTCTTTATTTATGCCAATGGGCTTTGGACTAATTAATTTGCTTGATTTTTTTCTTTTCTCTTTTTTTTTTGAACTTTCCCAACAGCAAAAAGGATAATGAAATTTTGCCAAAAGTTGTTGCCAATTTGCAGATGCTACTTACTGATAAGAGCATAAATGTTGTCAAGAGAGTCATCCAGGCCATGACGCAGTTGTATAAGTTGCCTTGTCATGGATTTGCAAGGCGAATTCAGTTACCGACATAATGCAGTCTACGTGGACGATGATAGTGGCAATCAAAGCTGAGATTTTGCCAATGATACGTGGAGAAAATGATGGGTAGGTCTCTTCCTGTTCATGTGACTTTTTATAAGTTTTCCCTAATTAGTAATTCTGAGCAGAATCGATTTCATAATCAGATATGTGCAGATGAACAGCTTGAATCAGTCCATGATTGATTGATTGGTTTGTTGTACCTACCTTGTTATTTTATACCTGTGATGATTCAGTCATAGGGGCTTCTTTTAAGACATGCAAGGGTGTGAAGAATCATTATGTAGGGACATGAAACATTAATTGAGCACTCTGAAGTCCAAACACTACTTATGGAGTTAAGTCGGTATAAAATATTTTAACCTTCTTGACGCGATTGTTCCCAAAAAGCCCCGCCCTTAAGGACTGGTCACGTGACGACCTTATTTGGCCAAAAAAAATCGATTTTCGTTTTTTTTTTTAATTTGTTTGATGGAACCCTCCTGCAGCATCTGGCAAAAAAAAATTACGAAAATCCATCGACAACTGTCGATAAATAAGCAAAAAACCAGCATGCCTCAAAATTTGAATTCAGAAAATGCGACTTGATTCAGAAATGCTGGAGTTGAAAGCTTCCAGAGTGTGGGGTTTCATTGGCTTGCCCTCTGAATTCAAATAAATGCCATTCATGGCTTGCCCTCTGGATTCAAATCGCTCTTCATGACTGCGCAAAAACAAAACCAACAGGCCTCAAGGACAACAAAATTGCCAGCTGCTTTTCCAGTCCCGAGTTCCGAATGCATTCAAAATTCATTCGCTGTGATGCTGCGCCCGATGGTTCTGTCATTTCAACGTTGAACCCAATTTCCTTTCATGCTGTCTGCAAAAGAGCCATACCCATTGATCTATGCACATCCATCCATGGCCACGCCATGCTTGCCCCTTCCACGTCCTTTGGAAACATCAAAAACTCATTCTCGTTCGGATCGAATTGAAATGAAAATGCATGTCGGCTGGCCCGGTCTGGCCAAGTTTTGCTTCTTTGAAGTGGACTGGGATGGGAGGAGGATGGGCGGGTTTGAGGGGGCTTCCCCGCAGCCGACATCTGTGTGATACTCTTCAGCGTAAACAAAAGAAAACAACTCAAACAAGCAGGTCTGTAAAGACCAAATCGCTCCGTCTTCTTTTCCCTTTTTCTCGCATATCATATTCGGCGACACAGCCAGTGCTGCTGCAGGCGAATGAATCGTTTCCAAACAATGCGGTTTTCAATAATGGGTATCAGAACCCTCTCCCCAGCATTCCCGACTATGTGTACCTCACTCACCTGCCAGGGAGGACTTCCAGATCAAAATGAAAATCACACATTTTACAGAAAACGAAAAACGAATTTTTTCACCTTCGCGTCTTGGCGGGAAAAAGTGGCGGCGGACCATCGCCAACGATTGGGTCGAAAACGTCCCGGATTTTGCGCGGGAAATTTGAAAATTGCGGAAGTATAATTCATTCCGGAACAAGAAACGAAGGGAATTTTTGAATCTACTGCAACAGCGGGACGATTTCGTCCCTATCGTTACCCTGGATAAAATCCTTTCTACCCTTCCTCGAATCAAGAAGGTTAAACTTATGCCTCACCACTTTGACCAAGTTGAGTCTCCTTTCAAAAATGCTGAATCTGGAAAAAGTAATTTGCTCTCGTGGACCAAGTGCCAAATGTGAGTTTCGCAGACTGCTTCTTTCGAAGAAACAGGTGGCAAATCAACAGAAGTCAATCACCAAAAAGGCGAAGATAACTGAAATGTAATATGTCAGTTTAGGTATCTGTGATGGGAGGGTGTGGTAGATGTCAATCTTCATCACACTGGCAGTTTACACCTGCTGTCATAATGATGAGGATAGATTGGCATGGACAACTGACGAGGCTTGTTATGCTGAACTTTTCCTTTTTTTTGCATGTTCCAAACAGGAAAATTTTACAGTTTCTGGTTTTTGCCAAGACAAAAATTTCATCACACCTGGCTTTCTCATCCTCTCAGTTGTCAGCATATGAAAACACACATTTTTTTTTTTGAATTGTTGGTTAGGAGTTCTCTTCTTCTCTGTGTCAACCATTTTGAGCTTGTTTTTCCCTTTTCAAACAGACAACATGAAAATTGTGCATTTAGAGCATTTCTCCGCAAGCAAATTCTTCCTGGTCTCTGTCTTCTTCCATGCAGCAGATACTTGCTACATTAGGTTAGATTAGGCCGGAATTGTCTCCCTCTATTCGTAGTTGTGCTTCAACAGTGCAGTGCTCCTTTTTTCTGCATGTGAGATTGAGGTGACTTTTTTAATAAAGCAGAGTTCAAACCTCTTCAACATTATTGGTGTTCAGTTGATCAAGCACCTGCCAACTTCATTGACCTGAACTCAAATGTGACATCCTTTTTGTGTTTAAACAGGATAAATGTTAACCGGTCAAGCCCGAGCGCCGTACATTAATGTCTGCTAAAAAAAAACTGTGCGGACGAGCTACGTAGATAAACGTCAAGACCAACATGATGTGATTTTACGGACGACGTAAATAAACGTCGGCATGGGTACCTATTCCATTTTAAAGGGATTTGAATTTAATTACGTAATATTCGCACCACGCGGTTGCGAAGGCGAGTGGAAAGAGGAAAAAACAGCGATCCAGCAGATGTTTATTCCGCCAAAATCGGTCCAACCGTTTTCAATCAGCGCACTTTTCAAATTTACCGCTTTTCGTTCTTTTGTCCCTTGTCGAAGGCGCCTTTTTTCACGATGACGCAACATCAGTCGCCCGCCGAAATTCAAATTTTCGGGCAGCCGACAGCAGTGCGATCTCGCGGACGCTTGTTTCACGTGATTTGCTGCAACCGTTTGGAAATGGCGTCGCATTGAAATTACCTGTTTTTTCCCGTTTTTGCTCAATTTTGATGCGGTTTGAAGCGTTTTGTGGGTATCTTGGCCGTTTTTTTTTGTCGGAGGTGTTTTTTTTTGTTGAAAACATTAAATTATAGGCGATTTTAATGACACAGCAGAAATCTGGCTTGGTTGGGCGGAAAATCCATGCATTTCCGATTTTTCCGTTTTTAGTACCTAAATCCTTGCAGAAATTATTAATTCCGTCGGGGGCGACACTCCGTGTTTCCCAAACGTGCGGAAAAACATTTTAAAACCAGAATTCGCAATTCCGGGCTTGACCGGTTAATGAGTGGCCAGGCCAGGATGCAGTGGAACAAATACTACCTGGAAATTTTAAAACAACCTTCTCAATGTTAGCAGTGTTGTGTTTAGCGCTTGCGATACAGGCCCAATGCATTGAAAAGAAGAAAGTAATTTGTCTAATATTCTTGTCAGGGCTGCAAACTTTCAGGATGGCTCAAGAGGTAACTCTCGACAGGTGTTTGCTTGCAGTTCCCTCACTTTGCATTTCTTTTTTCTTTGTATGTTTGTTTTTATCCTCAGCGTCCGTACACTTGTCGTAAAGTTTATGGAGAATCTGATTTTGTACCAAACAGCTCAGGAACCTGACACAATCAAGAGAGATGGTCATGATTTCAGTCTTGATGACGTTCCACTGACGTTAAATCTTTTGAGGCCAAGGAAGCTTGACGACGAGGCCAGGTATAAAAAAACAAAGGAGGCCATGTGATCTTGATTTCATGTTTTTCTTCAACATTTTCACACGTTTCAGCTCTGAAAATTTTTGATTGTGCAAATCGTATCGTTTGTTTTCGAATGCAATTTTGAATGTTCACCAATCACTGTTTCTTGGCAAATTTTGTATCATAGTTCTAAGAAATCAATATTCATCAGTATAATGAATTGATTAGTTTGAAGCTTTCAGAAGGCATTGTTCCAGAGAATCGATTGTTGTGCCTTGCACTTCTGTTACAGTGAAAACAACAATAACTCATGCACTTCTGTTACAGTTAAACAACAATGAACAAAACTCGCAAGGAAAAAGAGCAGATCGTTTTCGCCGGTCTCTCTGTCGGCATCATCAGTCAACTGAAGTCAACTCTGATTTCCTCTGGGCCAGGCCATGATTCAATTTGATCGTGGATTCGCTCCCTCGGAGGTGGGAAGACCATTACCGGGTCTTGCTGCCATTTGAGGGTTAACTTATGCAAAAACATTTCTATGGTCTCAGATGGCTAGAGTGGGTTCCACTCGTCAGTATTTCTTCGGTCTCAAGTCTGCCAATTCTGTCATTTCAACGGGTTCAGTCCTTCAGTTGGCCAGCGATTTTTTTTTCTACTTCACTTTTTTATCTATCGAGTCGGAGACTTCTGAGCCAAATGTGAGTTATATGGTGAATGCTCTGGGAAACTCAGGCAACAGCTGCAAATAGAAGAAGCAGTTGTTGTTCGAGGAGGGAGGGATCAGAAATGACTGGAGAGTGTGACGAATATTTTGCTATTCTTTCCCAACTTTGGATGTTTTTATTCCAATGTTGGCATAGGACGATTTTCTGGCTGGATGGTGATTTGAGATGGCAGTCTAGAAAAAAGAAAGCAGCCTGAAAAAGCATGTTTACGAGGGCCATCCCAAAAGTCTTAAGTATTCCTCCTCATTTTCCAGAAATGCAAATAAAATGAAATGAACTCGCTTGGGCATGAAAGGCCCACCCATTCACTTCTCAAAGTAGTTGTCACTGTGGTCGAGACATGCCTGACAGCAGTGGGGCAGGGGCATGACAACATCACTGTCACCAGCCTTGGCCAGGGCCTTTTGGGATGCTGTCAGAGCATCATCGATCCCATTTTCAGACTTGAATCGGCATCCCCTCAGAGGCTCTTTCATAATGGCGAACAGGAAGAAGCCCAGCAATGACAAACTAGGAGAATTGGAAGGATTCAACAAGGTGTCCCACCCCCACAGGTCCAGAAGCTGAACAATCACTTTCGTCTTGCGAACCGGTGCATTCTCGTGCAGAAGGATGACTCCCTCATCGAGGAGCCCTGATCTCTTCTACCTGATATCAGGTCGGAGTTTCTCCTGCAGGACCATCTTGCAGGATTCGCCATTCACAGTGGTGCCCAATGGAACAGGGTGATCCACCAAAATTCACTGACAGTCGAAGAAAGTCATTGTGCATGACCTTCTGCTTTCTGACTGCTTTGCATGGTTTCACGTCCCTATTTTTTCAAGCCCCTCTTTACCACCTTCAAATTCTCCTTTCCACCTTCCAACTGTGCCATATAATGGTGAACATTGGCCTAAAGTCTCCTGCAAAGTTCGGTGAATTTCGGCCAGAGAATGGTTCGGCAGTGTGAAAAATTTGATCACTGCCCAAATCACTTTTTTGAAGACATTTCAAAACCTTCTGGCCACGGCTGTTGACATAACTGCACAAAATAGAGCACACTGTCTATAAAAGTAGTCCAAACTTCATACAAATTGGCAGCATGTATCCCAAGGGACAGTACTAGATCGCATCCAAAGATCATGCAGATTGGTTGACGCGTTCTCATGATATGCTGTAATACTTAGAACTTTTGGGATGGCCTACGTAAGTCCATGATATCATGAATATCTGTGAAACGGTCTGGGTGTTAGGCAGCAAATGAGATGATGCCGAAATGAAAAGCTTCTATTTCTAAGGTTATCAGCACTTGCCTAGCAGACTTCATGTTTCCTCGTAATTTGAGGCTGCTAAAGATTATTAAAATGCAGGATTTTGTGCATTAGACCGAACTCCATTTCCTACTCATATTCACCAGGCAAATACTTGAAGAGCTAATCCAGTTCCAAGGTTCCATGGATATCAGCAGTGTAAATCTGATGGCTGCAATGAGTTCATTGACCCTCATAGCCAGAATGAGACCACAGTTTTTCGGAAAGATTGTAGCAGCACTAGAAATGTTGAATGGTTGGTTTTGTTTTTTTATTCATTGTTTTTACTTGCAAATGTCTGCCTTGGCCTCAGGTTGCTTGCATAAAAGTGGCTTTTTGGCAATTTATTGACGAGGCTACTTACTTGTTTCATGATATGAGAACAAAAGCAAAAGACATTACAATGGTCTCTAATTGTGTTTTAGAAAAAGAGAGTTGCGCATTTCAAAATGTTATTGTCATGTTATGACTAGCCCTTTTTCTAGCTTCAACACTTCAGAGCTTTTTTATGATGGGAAGATCAATACAGGGTTAAGAGGTGTTGGGGGTAAACCCTACCTGTTAGTTTTTTTTTAGAGAGAATTTGTTTTGTAAATTTTGCTGTTGAAAAGAGCATAAATAAAATGATGAAGATTGATACCTGTTTGGGGGTGGGGTACCCTTACGGAGAAACATTTTTGTTTCTTATCCGATTTTGCTGAAATTTTGGAGGGTTGTTAGCTATAATAAGAGTATGTTCAGTGCAAAATTTCAGCCTTGTACTCGTACCACTCATACTTTTCCAGTAGGCTAGCAGGAAAATTACTGGTGGAAATAAGCCAAACTTTTTGAAGTGAGATCTCCTATTTGCAGTATGCAAAATAAACATGCTTTAAGTCAAATCTACTCAAAATTTCATGGAAATCCAGCTGATTAAGCCGGATTTTTAATTTGGGCCCTCGTTTAATCATAATCTGCAATCTGAGGCAATACGTGTCAAATTTTGCCTTTTTGCGAGTCATTTTTCGTAAAAAGATGATCATAAAAGTTCTTCTCAGAAGAAAATCAAAATTCTGTCTTCATCAGCCGGATTTTTGGACTTTTTTTTACATAAGTACACCAATTTTCACCTTTCTAGCATGCACGGATCCTGAGATCTCACTTCAAAAACTTTTTGGATTGCAAGAAAATGCAAAGGCGAGAAAATGCGATTGAGGTTTTGCGTAAAACAAAGAAAAAAGATTCGCATTTCGTTATGGTTTTTCGGTGGTCATAACTTCATTGCGGTGAGTAGGATAAAGTTGAAAATTGGCATGCCTATGTAAAAAATTGTGTAGAATCAGCTGGCAATCTCAGAAAATTCATTTTTTGCTTAGTTTGGCAGATAATTGGGTGAAAATATTGCAAAAATGCATTCAGCACTAGGTGACTTGTAAAAATGACCTCGGAAAATGTGATACTGTTCAAAAACTAGTTGAGATAGAGGCAAATGGTTTGAAAATTCTGAAAGAAGAGATTTCAGCCTTTAAAATGCATACAAACGACAAAATTGACTTTTTTTTACAAAAATCAACTTTTCGAAGGGTACCCCCTCCCCTTAATGTTTGTGCCTTACACTGAAGTTCTCGGCAAAATTAGGTGCGAAAAAAGCCTCCGGAAAAATGCATCTCCTCCTAAAGTGTTTGACAGAATGAAGCCATATTTCACCCTGTCGAAGATAATAACTTGTCAACAGCATAATAGCACCAATTTTGCAGATTTGCACCTGGATTTTAATTTATTCCAGCATGAGCATTACTGTAATGCCATGCACCTAATATTATTCAGAGGCTTTTCTGAGATCACAGGCTCATGAAACAAAAAACAACTTCTGTGAAAAAAGGGGGCTCTGTTTCTGATTTACTAGTGAAAATTGGTCCGATACATCAAATTTGAACATTTTGCATGAAAAATGTGAGAGAAGGTGCATTTTAAATGAATGCTTTCGCTTTTTGAAAAATGCGATATTCGAGAAAAATGCCGAAGATTGTGCGTGCCGTAAATGTATGAAAACCAATGCTACCGAGTTTTGAATAATTCACTCACCTGTATCTCTAAAAGTATTTAAATTAGAAAAAATCTGAATTGAGTTTCAGAAATGGCAGAATAACATCAACATTAAAAGAAAAATCACTTTTTTTCACTTCTTTGCACAAAATCATGGTTTGCCCTCCCACCCCCCACTCTTAACGCTCACCAGTACGGTGATGGTCTGACTGCTGCAATTCAGCAGAGCTGTTCAAGGATTGCATAGCTCTACTCTAAAAAAAACCTTTTTAACTTCCCTTGCTGTGGGCGTGGGCTATTCCTCTAAATCCACGCCAATGATGCTATGCTTTTTTATTTCACATTCAAATGTTGTTTAATCAACTTTTGGAAGACCATCCTCTGAAAAAAGCATAGCTTCAGAATTTGTCATGGTTTTTATGCTGCTGTTTTTCATGTCATTATATTGTTTTTATTCCTTTTATTTAGCTAACTTGCCTCCTACATTATCCAAATCACAAGTCAGTTCTGTTCGGAAGCACTTGAAGGTTCAGCTGCTTGCCTTGTTGAGACATCCTGCTTCATTTGATTTCTATACCAACATTGGGCCGATTTTAACAGATCTCGGTGCAACACAGCAAGAGGTAGGTGGGCTGAGAACATTGGATTGGAACACACCTGGAATGTGCACAAATGCAATTTCCTTCTGCAGTTGTGCTATTTTTTACATTGCATGTTTCTTCTGATTCTACGAATCCACAGAATTTTAAATGATTAGGCCCTACCTATATTGTTTTCATTTAAATTTTAGTGTTGATTTTTTATAAATGTCAAGTGTTGGTGCTGTTGTAAGAGCTCTGAACAAGGAGATCTTTCAAGGCTTGTCGGATTTCTTTTTTTCTTTTTTTCTTTTTTTGAAAGATTCTCTTTCCAATATCAATTTTTTATTTGTTGCATCATCTGAAACTAGCAAAATGGTCATGTTTTCTTGCTGAACATTTGTCTGGCTCAATGTTGACTTCCGCCTTGCTGTCTGGGTGTGTGACTGTAGTTGTACCATGCAAGTTGACCTGTTTTTTCTGTTTTGCTTTGTTTTAGACAGACGTCAAAACTCAGTTGTATTGTATTTTTTTTAGGTCAGTAAAGCCATGCCAAAGGTGGACGAGATTAAAAGGAGGCAGAAGTCTGCAAAGCGGTCGGCAGCCTCAGCAGAACTGCAAGATAGAAGTAATTCATTGAAGAAACCGAAATTGGAAGGTAGGTACCTACTTACTTATTTTAGGTGCCTGCCAACTCACCATTAGCTGGAGGTGTTTCACCATCTCATCTTGTTTTCTTCTGCTTTTTCATCTGATGAAACTGAATCTTGGTTTCATTGCAAGATTCAATTTTAATCGCAGTCTTCATTCAGCTTATTGTTGTGTTTACAAAATCACTACAATAAAAGGTCAGATTATCTGTGACTGGCTAGATTAGTTGGTGTGGATTGATCAATGATCACCTTTGCTGTTGATTGTCCGATTTGTATTTTCAGAGCTCTTCACAGTCCCTAAATTTGATCAGGTCTTCAGAATGATATAGATGCACTGAGGTCAAAAGGGCATGCAAACTTATGAATGGCATACCTAGTGCTGGAGTCGTGCATATGTTAGGATCCTTGTCATTTTGGCTTCTGTGTCCTCCTTTTAGAAAGAAAAATGTCAACATGTTACTAGTTTTTTTTTTTTAATTTGTCCTTCAAAACAAACTGCCGTATCCATAATTTGTCTCTGTGGTAAAAACTCAGCAAGCTTGTGACATCTTATGGACTATTGGGTCATTTCGAGGGTCATTTTTAACCCTTCCCCCGAAATATTTAACTGGGGCTCTGCCCCTTGTAAGCCTGCTTGTATGGTTGTGCCGTTCCAGCCAGCCAGGCCTTGTTATAGTGGTTTATGGATGGCCGGAGCGGCAGGAACAGATCATAAATTCTTTGTTGCAGCCATGCTTTCCTGTTTTCATTTGACTTCTGATTCTCTTGACCACCTCAATAAGAAAGTTCCATTTACAACTCTTATTTGTTAAATTTGTTTTGATTTTCCATGATTTCCATTCGGTTTGATTTGGATTTTCCCCTTTTTGATCTGCCTTGGATGGATTCATCTGTTCTTTCTCGTTTCAATTTTTTGTTTAGTTTGGGTTTGCTTTGGTTACTTTGTATTTTGCTTTCGCCTGAGAGTCTGGATTTTCCTGCATAGGAACAGTTTGGGTGTTATGCAGTTTTGTCTTATTTGAATTATCCTTGTTCCCTTTTTGCTGACATATGCATTTGCCGTTTTGCATTCTGGAATTTATTTTGATTTTTCTTTTCTTTTGTTTCAGTTTTGATTTTCCATTTGTGGGCCACACCGGTTTTGCCTGATTATGACATGACCTCAAATTGATACTCTTGCCTTTGCCTTTCTCTTGCCATCACTGATTTGCCCTTCTGTTTCAATCAGATTTTCCTGTCGTTTATGCTTGTTTTCCTTTTAATTTGCATTAATTTTCCAAATTCATTTATTTTGTTTGTGTTCTTTTAATTTTGGCATTTTTTCATTGCTGTCATTTGACTTGTTCCTGTGTTGCTCTGTTCCTCTTGCAGCTGTTACTTTGGACGATGATGACGATGACGATGATGATGATGATGTTGATTTGGTGATGGTGAAAGAGGTGAAAGAGGAGAGGACGTCCAATTCCTCCTCAACTACAACTCTAGCAAAGAAGATGATGGCTGATGATACCACGGTGGGAGGATCGGCTAGCAAAACAGATGCAGCCATTGACATAACTGAAAAATTCATCAGGGAAAGGTTATCGGCTGACATGGTTGCAAGTCTTGTTTTGATATCCATGGTTAGTGGTAGATGTGGTGCATTTTATTTTTTTTTTATTTAAACATTTGGACAGCTAGGAAACGTTGCGATTTCAAAAACCATGAAGCATAATATTTTGTTCATCACAATGCATTACAATCAATTCAGATGTGTTTTGGTTAACAAAGTTGTATCGTCTCCGAGGTCTTGCTGTTGTAATTTGCTTCTAGCAGCTACAACTGGCCAATGGTGCTACCACGTTAAGGGGGGGGACACCTGTCTAAGGTGTTTTTTTTTGTATTTGTTGTCCGATTTGGATGAAATTTGGCACACAGTTTGGTGGCTGTTAGGACAAGTGCTGTGCAAAATTTGAGCCCTAAATATTAACCGGTGTAGGTACAGGGTGATCTCAAAGGTGAAAAATGGATGCGGTCTTTCGACCCGTGTAGCGGTGCAACCATAAGTGCTAGGGAGGTCAGATTTTGGTTATAACTAGTTAAAAGCATTTCAAAACTTTTGACTGTGTCGGATTTTTCATTTTTGTCCTTGCAGTTCAGTTATTGACGTAGTTTTGTCATGCAATGCTAAAAGCGCTTAAAAAACGCAAATTTGCGGCGCTTCAATTGCATTAGGTTGAAAAGGAGGAACAAAATCAAAAATCCGACACAGTCAAAAGATTTGTCACACTTTTTTTGCAAAAGGTCTGAATCTGTTTCGGCTATGCTCTTTGCATATTTTGCAAAATGTTGCTTGGATAAGCAAGGCATGTTCAAATAGCTACACAAAGTCTCCAAAGATGAATGGCCAGCTCCAATCCCCAGCATTCCCATCACGAGCCTCTGTTGTAACTGGGACTGATCGGGCCCTTTCTCTTTACTGAGTAATGGAGATGTAAGTTGCTCGCTTTTGACTTCCGTGCATGTAGAACATGAAATTTGTAAGTTCATCACTACACCTCGATTGCAATGGCGAAGTGTTACATCCAGACCGGTTTTACATTCAGAGCAACTGAGCTTACCAATTGCCTTTTTTAGTTTACCAACGTTTATCAGAACATTGGCATCATCATCCAAACAAATGGAACCTGCACTTGGCTCTTCAAGAGCGATTTTTCTTTGACTTGCAGGTGGTTTTGTTGACTTTGAAGCACCTGCCAGTGGTTCTGCAATGGAGGATCCATCACCTGAAAAAAACAATGTTAATTTCTTTGCAATTTCACTACAGAAATTGCAAATAAATGTTGTTGGACAAAACGTTGCCATGTTGCCAGAAAGCAGTGCTGCCAAATCAAAGACTCCCTTACTTTGAGTTCTTGTCACAGAATTATCGTTATTGCTAATGAAATATAAAAAGTGGTTTGATAACGATATTACACCAACCTTCTGTTTTCAAATGCTGGAATTCTTCAACATTCTGTTGATCTGCAGATGTTTGTCCTTTTTTAGGTTGTAAATTTTTCTTGAAAACCTTCCGACGAGCAACATTTCCTTTAGGTTTCGTCATGTCGTTGATTATTTGCAATTATTTATTAGCAAGCAACAAGTTATATTTTTATCTAAAGAAAAACCTAAAAGAAGGTAGAAAAATAGCTTTAAACACACACATACAAAGTGGGAGAAATTTTGGGGCTGATGGCAATTTGATCTTTTTGTTATTCATGGTTATCGCTGGAAGAATTTATCCTCAGAAATCGGCAGTGGGTGCACTCGCGCAATCTTTCATAACTTTTGAAGTAAACAAGATAACTCAAAACCGTTTTTACCATTGGATTCAGGAGATTTCAAAGCATATTTTAGGATTAAAAAAAAAATTGGGGAAAAAATCAAATTTATGCATTTTAGACAGGTGTCCCCCCCCTGAAGGGGGGGGGGGTAAACCCTACGTGTCGAACTTTTTTGTTTCTCGACTGATATTTTTGAAATTTTGCAGGTGAAAAGAGCGTAAAAAATGATGAAGATTGATATATTAACATGTTAATTTGTGTGCCTCACACCGGAGTTACAAGCAAACATAGGCACGAAAAAGGCCGCCGGCAAAAATGCATCTCCTCCTAAACCGTCTGGCAGAATGAAGCCATAATTATTTCACCTAGTGGAAGAAAAGTACCTTATCTACAACATAATAGAGCCACTTTTGCCAATTTGTATCCTGATTTTAATTTATTCCAGAATTAGCGTGACCGTACCGCTAAGCACCTAATATTTAGCAGCTTTTCTGCGGTCGCAAGCATATAAAACAAAAAATAGAGCTTAAAACTTAAAAATGGCTCTATTTTCGGTTTCCTCATGAAAAATTGGTCCAGTACACCAAATTTGAACATTTTACATGAAAAATTGTGGGAGAAGATGCATTTTGAATGCTTTCGCTTTTTGAAAAAAGAGAAATGCGAGAAAACCGCAAATGTTTGTGTCGAGAATGCAAGAAAACCAATGCGACGTGATTTTCGGATAATCGGCTCTATCTTGAAAACTATTCAAGTTACAGAAAATCTGAAGAGAGTTTTGGAAATGGCAAAGTCTGGGCTATAACATGAACATAAAAAGAAAAAAAAAACATCTTTTTTCCACTTTTTTGCAAAAACCCATAGTTTACCCCCCCCCCCCCTTTAGGCAAATATCCTGCAACATTCACGACACAAAGCCCATTAGTAATCTACAATTATGCCAGCATTGCATGAATTATTTATGGTGGCACAGCAAAACTGCCATTTTTGCATTTTTAAGAGTTTCTGCAATCTTTGACCTCTACCCATGAATAACATGCACGTTCTTTAAATTCCATTCTGTGGCTCTAATAGTTTCCGATGTAGGCATCAAAGATATCTTGCCTGCTTTGCATCCATTTATATTGCTAATGCAATGCACGGGCACCACGAACGGGAAACATGTTGAACAAGAAAGAAACAAACTGGCCGCTAACCGTTCGTAAATAATTTTAAAAATGGCGACGTTTCGCCCCCGCGGACGTGGGGCTTTATCAAGCAAAATCCAACAGATCGCTGGTCTCCTTCACTGCTGCTGTGAGACTCACAGCAGCAGTGAAGGAGACCAGCGATCTGTTGGATTTTGCTTGATAAAGCCCCACGTCCGCGGGGGCGAAACGTCCCATTTTTCAAATTATTTACGAATGGTTAGCGGCCAGTTTGTTTCTTTCTTGTTCAACATTGCTAATGCAGGTATTTTTGCACATTTTCTAAAAACCGTTTTTGGCACTTTGAGTACCTTTTTTTCTCTGGACCGGAAAAGAGTAGAAGTTGGAATTTGGATCACTTCTATACAAATATTGTCCAGAGATCCTGCTAAAACTCTGAAAAATGCACATTTTGAAGTCCTGAAATGAGCTTTGGCCATGCAAACAAGAAAAATCATACCTACCACTTTTGCGATGCATGTGAATATCTTTCCAGGGAAAGAAATTCTGAAAAAAATTGCCCGTGATGAGAATGTCAGTGATGAAAGACAACATTAATTTGGCAACAGTTTGGTGCAAACTGGGCATCACTCACCCTTTACATCTCTGAGAAAAGGTAACATTTGGGATATAATGAATTATGAAAAATGCTAAATCTCGAAAACTTTGAATCTCAGGGACTTGGCACACCTTTTCGGCGGGTTGAGCTAATTTCTGATGCAAAATTTCTGCATTCTACCTTCTACGGTTCTCATTTTATGCTCTGGAATACAAAACACAACAAATTGTGCGAGTGCTATGCTACCTCAATGGAACAAGTAGAAAAATCAGACTTATGGAAGCCAATTGAGATTGCCGAGGACCACAACAGCAAGAAATTGAATGTTGAAGCCTCCACTGTCTCCAAGATCGAGTTTTTCACAGTCCAAGGAACCACATCTGATAACTGATTTTCAATATCACTGGCTCGACTTCCAAGAGTCTTGATATCTTTGCACTGCTAATTTGTCTTTCTGGCATTCGAGAGAAGTAGAACTGCTTTCTTTAGGCATTGTAAAAGAAAAATACATTGAGGGGGGAGGCAGTCTAGTCTATTTTGAAAAAAGAAATTCCCTTTTTCAAAATGTCTGTTTTTACCAGGTCGACCGTGCAGAATTCGTTTTTGGACCAAGAAATTTCATTGGGGTGGTGTAATTTGCAAAAATTAGGCACAATATATCGGCAACAGCATGCCAATTTTACGTTGAACTTTGAACTCGCAATTATTGAACTTTGCGAGTTCTAATTCTTCATTTTCAGCAAATCAGTTTTTCAGGCTGCCAGATACCTTTGAGCAGGTCTATCTCAGGATGGTGAGTGAGCTCAGAGAGGGGTCTAACTTGGCATGCCCACCTATACGTGTCAAAAGTGTCTGAAGTGGAGTGGTGATGCTAGATTTTGGATTACAATCGCTTCTTGGCCCAAGCCAGGAGTTTAATTGTTGTCGAACCCAGAGCAAGGAAGAAGTCTGTGCGCACATCCAAAAAACGCTTCATCTCTCCATTTTCATTTTTTTTGTTTGGGCATTTCACATTTGAGCACCATACGTCACAATATTTGAGCTGGGCACCAGCCCAAAAGTTAAAATGCTTCGAGAATTCAAAATCAGCTTGTAACTAGAGCAAGGAAGAAGTCTGTGCGCACATCCAAAAATCGCTTCATCTCTCCATTTTCATTTTTTTTTTGTTTGTTTGGGCATTTCACATTTGAGCACCATACGTCACATTATTTGAGCTGGGCACCAGCCCAAAAGTTAAAACGCTTCGAGAATTCAAAATCAGCTTGTGACTAGAGCAAGGAAGAAGTCTGTGCGCACATCCAAAAATCGCTTCATCTCTCCATTTTCATTTTTTTTTTTGTTTGTTTGGGCATTTCACATTTGAGCACCATACGTCACATTATTTGAGCTGGGCGCCTGCCCAAAAGTTAAAACGCTTCGAGAATTCAAAATCAGCTTGTAACTAGAGAGCAAGGAAGAAGTCTGTGCGCACATCCAAAAATCGCTTCATCTCTCCATTTTCATTTTTTTTTGTTTGTTTGGGCATTTCACATTTGAGCACCATACATCACATTATTTGAGCTGGGCACCAGCCCAAAAGTTAAAACGCTTCGAGAATTCAAAATCAGCTTCTAACTAGAGAATCAGTGGAGTTTAAACAGATGTGAAATCATCTCCAGAATGATGCCTAATGCATCCAAAAGTTTGGTTAAATTTCAGCCAAATCTGTCAACCACTGCATATTTTTGTTGATTTGACTTGACAACCCGTTAAGAGCTTTGGAAGGTGATCAATCCCTTGTTCAGAGTGGCCACTCCTCTGTTCAGGTCAACCCATTGTTCATGATGGTAGCCCATAATGTTTGAAAAGTGAAAAAAAAACTCAAGATGATCTAATATCGAATATTAGAAAGCATAATTTGGGCAATCTTGCATCATATCCAGAGTCTCATAATTCATTAGTGTTCAAAATGTTTTTTTTACTCGCAACTTCATTTCTCTTGCAGAAAAATCTTCCTGATCAAATGCCAGCTCAGTTCAGTCAGACGTACACACCAATAGCAGCTGCAGGAACAGATGGCCAAATAAAGCACGTTGCCAGGTTGCTTTCAGCCCAGTTCACAGCCGCTGGAATTGGTCCAGGTGCTGAGACAGAGAGTGCAAAGAAAGAGAAGAAACCAAAGCGATCGGAACTTGACGAGGTGAAATTCTCTGCTGCCCAGCCGATCTCGACCGTTGTTGGTGGAACGGTCCTCGATTTGGAAGAAGAGGAAGATGACCCCAACCGACTTTCTTTCGTTCCACTCTTCCCGACCGGTTCAGCCAGTGGTTCTAAAGCAAGGCACAAGCTGAAGTCACTGAAGCTGGCCGAGCTGACCAAAAAGCTCTCACCAATCGAGACCAGAAAGCAGATGTTGAACGCATTTGAAAGACTCCTCCATGCTGAGAAAGCATCTTTTGTGGGTGGAGTTCCAAACATGAGGAATAAGCTCATCACTAATCTGGCTGTGAATGCTGATATGGAAATGAAAGAGAGTAAGTGAAATGTGAGACTGCATGCATGCAATGCCCATTTGATAATTGACAACTCTTGACTACACTCGATAGACAACTCATTCCATGCGAGCAGAAAGTGTTCTCATTAATTCGGCTGTGTCATGAGATAAATCTAATGTCGCGGGTGTTTGTCATATCTTACAAAGGTGAGCCAAAATTAACACAAGTTGGCTCAATGCCTGGGTACCCTACGTGCAATTTTTGTAATTTTCTGTTTGCTCATCATTATCGATCTTTCATGGATGTTTATGATGCCAGAGGACACCTCTATCAACCTTCTGGGAGGCAGAAGTCCAACCCCTCCTCAACGCGGTGCCTCCTGGGTGATGCCATCTCGTTGGGAACACCTTTTGATTATGTCTACTGCCCATGTGATTTCCAACTGCAAAGGTGTTGACTTAATTTCACTTTTATGACAGGAGAGGAGATCATAGTTGACTTTATCAAAATTTGATATTTTCTGAATGGGTTATTTGAAGTTCCGCGGTTGCAGAATAAAGTAAACATTGACCCATTTTTGGTGTCTGTCTAGTACAATCGCAGGGGCGTGTTTGTAAATTTACTACCCAAAGTTCTTGCAAGCCAACACTATTGGGATCCTGCCTTCAAATGGGTATCGGGCCACTTGTTGGAATCGGGGATTGTTGAAACTAATAACACTAGGGGTGTGAAATTTTTCATAGATCTTAGTTAAAGTGACCCCAAAATATGTGCAAAGTTTGAACAAAATCGGCAGAAAAATAAAAAAAATTTGCACGAAGGTCCCCCCCCCCACCTTAAACCGAGTGGCATAGGCTGCCCTTCGATTTCCGTCGAGACTTCTTACTCGTTTGTGAACTCGCGTCCTGTTTGCGTTCTGTGTTGAAAACGAAACAGTGCTTGAATGTCGCGATCCGCTTGATAAAATAGTCAAATGGTGCTCAAATGCAATGATTTCGGTGTTTTTGGAAAGCTGAAAGCTTCCTCTACAACTCTTTCACAGTTCAAAACCATGTTACAATGGAAGAAATCGCACAATCATTGAAAATAGGTGGCAATAACCCGGAATTTGATAACATCTTACCAAACTTCAACACGTTATATTCCTCAAATCATTGCGAAGTTGACCCGTAGAAAGTTTGGGATCATTACACATACCTAAATTCGCTCATTTTTCAGCTTTCCACCACGGCAAGTTTCATCAAAATCCGTCACCAAATTCAAGAGAAAATTCCCTTTCTGTGGGCGTCACACCGCAGACAGTCAGCGGCTCCGCCATCGCTCTTGCCAATGTGGTGGCGCATTTGCAGATGAAAAGAGAAACACAGCCTGGAACCATTTTCGCTGGGCTTTGTTGCTTCCAGTTTTCTTTACTACTTCCATGGGGATTTGTGGGAAATCCCTGCCACGAGCAAGGGCAAGAGTGTCAACCAGCATATAAAAAGGGAACAGCTGGAGCAGTAGTTTGAAGGACTGAAGCCAAACTAGTGATCTTGTAAAGGAGCCATGAACTTATGGGAAGAGAGCACCTAGTGCTTGGTTGCATTGCAACTAACAGAGCAGGTCCACACTACACAACAAAGCCTTGCTTCAAACTGACATGATCATCCCAGGAATCAGTTATTTTATACACAGGTGGGTGGAGCTTGCCCATATAGGAAATCATTGCTCCAGGCTCCTTGGACATGCCAATATTTCAAGCCCCAAGGTCATCAGCATCACAGCAGAAAGGAAAGGGATAAAGCATAAACGAAAAAGAAAAAAAAGCATAAAGGAAAAAGGGAGCAGATGTAACAAATTTGTCATTCTGTTTCATCCTGCAGAGCTGGACTGGTGTCCTTTTCCTCTTTTTCTTACAACTTGCACATTGCAACCGGTCCAGACGAACTCACAAGCTGACCTATTTGCATTTTCAACCGGATCCAAAAAGGCCAAATTTTCCGATCCGGATCCGACCGGTAGGGATCCAACCAGTCCATGACCGGTCGGATCCCTATTTGTGTTTGGTCTGTGCATAGTGGCAAGCAGAGTGCCACGTGTGGCTCCCTGGACTTGGTGACAATGTAGATGCTTTTAATTGGACTGAAAAAGGTTAATGGATCCAGTGGGGTCTTGTTTAAGAGGGTGTAGACTGGGCCAGACAGCACAGCATCAATATTTGCATTACGAACGGCGGAGAGAAGGGTCCGGTGTAAAACTACTCCGGTGGAAAGTTCGGTGCTAAAAGCTCGATTTTCAAATGAGGTCACAATGTATGACGGGGGTAGCCAATGAATGTCAAAAAACCATGTCACATTCGGGTGAAATTAACACCGAGGCAGTTTTCTGCCAGACCCTTCTCTCCAGTGGAAGGGCATTTTTTGACATCACCCTGTTGTTCAAAAAATATTGACGATATCAAGATTTTGTTCAGCTTAGGCCTATAAAATACTCTCCGGCTCTTGCTTTACAAATTTACTGGTGTCCAACCCAACCTTCCATGGGCAGAATGGTCTCAGATTAGGGTGAGTTCCATAGCTCTGAAAACATTGCGTTGGCAAAGTCCTGGATACGTGAACGTGGTTTTTCTGCCAAGTTGTTTTCAATTTTTTGTTTAAAACCAAATACCTATTGCTGGTGTCAAATCAAGACATGGGCTTCAGAAGGCAGTAATTATTAGTAGATGTGGTGCCTATAATCCAAAAACCTAAAACTTGGCTTGGGCATTTGTCATGCAAAAGGGAATGTTCAAAATTTCAAGACTTAGACAAAAGCAGTATTTTCAAAGCTCAGTAACACACCCTCATCTAATTGCCTCTGTGCCATTTAAAATAGGCAGAGATGTCTGCAAATTTGTGCTGAAAGAGCTGCAGAAATGTCTGAAGCCCTGAACTAAACAAATTCTTGATAGCGGTAAGATTTTCTGAACTACAAGGTGATGTCAAAAACTTTTTTAACGCCCCTCGTACATTCATAACTAATCTGATCGTCATCATCATGCGACACTTGCGTCGTCATCACCTGACACTTGCGACTGACTCCATGACAAAGGAACTCACGAGAAGCATGGTGCAGTTTGATAACAAATTGAGGGCATTCATCCAGTCATTGCCTCTGCCTACTAGCCAGTCCAGACATTCCCAAAGGCAAGGGTCTTAGGGGGTGGGGTAAGACATTTCACCGAGGGGGATCTGGGGGGCGGAGCCCCCAGTAACCGGGGTCTGGGGCGGAGCCCCAGCTGGGTTCCAAGGGGCAGAGCCCCTGGCGGGGGGTCTGAGGGGCGGAGCCCCCAGAAGCTGAAGAAATTTTGAAATTTGGGCTTCATTTTCGGTGCTGAATTTGTGTTCTCAAGGCCAAAATGATGCCGGAGATAGTCGCAGTCCTTTCTTATCCTTTTGAGTTCTTCTTGTTCAATTAGGAAATACCCTGACTTTTCCTATTTTTGTGGAAATTCCATCACTTTTCCAGAAATAAAAAATTTCCTGACAATTCCAGGTTTTCCAGAATGGTGGGAACCCTTTGGCTCAAAAACCGAGAATGAATTTGTTGCAAAATTCATGAAATTCAGGCCAGGGCCCCCCGGATGCTCGAAGGCCAGGGGGGCCCTGGGCTTCAGGCATCCGGGGGCTGGCCTTCCTTCAGCCAGGGGGACCCCCGAATCCCTCCCCCGTATGGGAATGCTCCTGAAATTGATCATGGAGGTGGTTTTTCTTGGAAGGTCCCCTCCAGCCCTTGGCCAAAGGGAACCAAGCAAGGCTCCCCGGGCTCCGACCAGGGGTGGGCCCTGGCCTTTGGCCAGGGGGGGTATGGCTGGCCTTCGGCCAGGGGGGTAAACCCCCTATGGGAATGAGCCAGTCTTTAAAAAAGTAATCCACCCCCATGAAAGCTTTGAGGAAGTCAATTCTTCTGTGTTGGTAAATGGTAGGTATTGTATGAATTCATCTGATTGGCAACCAAACATCTTAATGCTTTGCTTTTAACTTGTTTTTGCATTCAATTTGCTGATTAGTGGTTACCATGTATACGTATTACCATGGTTACTGGAGCAGTGGAACGGATGTGCTCACTCACTTTCCATGCTCGAGTTTGCAGGTTTACAATTTTTGAGTGGATTAGCATTTTTACATTTTTACGTATGATAAGTTTTCTTTTCACGTTCCTTCTTACCCTCTTCCCCTGGCAGTGATCCTAGATTTCATTTTCGATGATATCAAACAGAGGATAGAGTTGGCCTTCTGTTGGCTTTACGAAGAATATTGTGCCTTGCAGGGATTCACTGGTGGTTCATCGTCAGTTGCCCCGTCACAACCAGATGATGCCCAAGCACAGGGGAACTATAACGATGTGCTTTGTAGTTTGATCATTGGTCTCTTCAAGAGGACAAACATCACAAGCAAAGACAAGAAAGAGTAAGCCCTCTTTGTATACACTGCTACTTCTTCCTCTCTGTCTGTCAGCAAAATAAAGAGGAAAAGGCGAGATGACCTAGATGCTCCTGGTCCATAAAGAAGACTCATGGTCCATAACTCAATTTGTCAACCACCAACCATTTTTTGATGATTAAGATGAGTTAGGTATTTTTCAGAATAATTGTATCATCTGAAAAGCTACTCCTCTCAGTGATGGTTAGTTAGTTTGACCATGTGGTGTAAAGCCCATGAAATGTTTCTTATGTTGCTGGCCGAGCTTTTGAATAGATAGATTAGGCATACCTTGAAAATCACTCTTCGACACGATCTTTTTGCCCAACATGGCAATTATTATTGTTCTCTAGGAAATTGATCTCCAAGCAGTTGTTCATTATGAGTCCCATAGTTTTGAAGAGCCAAGATCTGAGAAAGCATGTACCTAACAACAAAGCAGCGTGCTTCAGGAAGGTGGTTTGTTTGGATTTTTATTTCCTGTGCCAGCGCAAGCATATTGCTTTCTTTATTTATGCAGTTGGCAAATTATCTGTTTATGTGACTATAGATCATGCAATACCAGTAATTGATGATATTCTTTTGAGGAGAAAAGTCCCTTTTTGTGCTTTTAATTTCCAGATTGACTTTTCGTTTGTATTTGGAGTCACCTCGGATAACGGACTATGCGTTGGAATTGTTGAGGCTGAGATGTTATGATGTCGAGGAGTGTTCCTTTTGTGTCCAACTAATAAAAGAACTGGTCATTCATAGGCCACAGCCAAGGCCCCCAACGCAGCTCAACTTTTTGAATCTGTTGCTGGAGCTGAGTGCTATCGAGAACAACGATGTAAGTGTTCTTCTGAGGGGCAAATTGCTTTAAACCTGTTGTTGGCTTGTTGATCATTTCCGTAGCCCTTCTGATGTTTTTGTTAACTGTTTTTCTTTGGGGTGGACATCCAGTGAATGAAAATATGCTAAAAAGATGCTGAGCATCTGCCAGTTTTTCATTCTGGCCTTGTAAATTGTTGCTCAACACAATGCAATCATTGCTAGTCAGTGGGCCCCTCTGAAATGAAGAAGCCATCTCAGCTTCTCAATGAGGTGGATGGCTAGGCCTATTGAATTTGCTCAATAACTACTCTTATATGACAGAAAACATGTCTGAAGCTTTGAAGGGAAGCTCATCAGTCTTTGTGTTGTCTTGTTGAGGAAGTCACACTTGGTTTGTCAGAGTGTCAGTCATTTAGTTTTAGTTAACTCTGAATTAACGGATTGGGGATTGCTTGTTACCCAGAACTGCTATCATTTATTTCTGCAGCAAAACTACCCACCATATTCATAATTTCATTTCAACCATTTTGCTTTTTGCCTTCCTTTTATTCCAGGTTCGAACACTGGCGCTTGATGCTCTTCTATTCATCTACGAAAGGGGTGAGCTTCGAACTGTCATCGAGGAATATGCAATGATGTATTTGAACTTTCTCCGATGCCCTGAACCGCCAGCCCTCTTGTTCAGCAAAGAAAGAGGTCGACCTGAGGTCATTTCTGAGTGGACGGATGATATCGTTAAAATCTGTCTCTATTTGTATCTCTCTCTGCTACCTTCCAACGAAAGTCTCATTCACGAGTAAGATTGATTTTCTATTGGTTTTCTTTTCTTTTTTTTTTTTAAGGCCAATTCTTTTCCAACCTGTCTCTCTTTTTTGCATTTCATCAAACAAAGCTTTGTTTTAAAGCAACAGGTGCTAGGTTTAAAGCATTATTGTTTTCTGTGAGTGGTGAGGGCAATGTTGGATTTTCGTTTTCACCAGCAGACTGACATGGGTTGCTTGTTCTTTTCTTTCCAATCTCAGTGGTAGGTGCTATATCATTTTGCTACTTTATGGATGTGAAAATAACAATGCCTTATACCGTGTTTACATCAGAAATTTTAATGATCATTAAAACGAAGCTCATTAATCGAAACGGTCGATCAATAATCATTTATTTTGACCCGTTTACATTTGCATTTTCGCCAAACATCATTAAAAAAGACTGCGGATTGCGCTTGCTGTTCCCCTTGAAAATTTCGTTGCGAAACAGCAACAGTGAAATATGAGCGTTCTTTTAGAACAGAATTACCAGCTTGGGGGTATAGCTCAGTGGTAGAGCATTCGATTACAGACCAAGAGGACCCGGGTTCAATACGCAGTTGCTCCACGAAATTTTCAGATTCCATAAAAAATGTTTTTTATTTTTGGTGGGTATTTGAAGCAATTCCGTCTTTTTCTTTTCTGGAATATGGTGTCCTTGAATGGTCAGCAACATTTCAGCAGCATGATTTGTCGAATTTGCGCCTCCGTACGTTCAAAAGTGCTCAAGCGACCGCAAAACCACGAAACGTCATTAAAAATAAATTATGTTCGGAACATAATTAAAATAAATTATCTTCCTGATGACGTTCCCTTAATATCATTTAATTTTAGGCGTTCACATCTTAAAACAATAATAAAAATGAAAAATAAATTATGTTCCGGAACGTCATTAAGCGAAAAAATTGGAAAAAAGCATTTACACTTGCGATTTTGATGACATTAACTTTTTAATGATGCTTAAAAAACAGATGTAAACAGGGTATTACCCTCTCTATCAGGCATATTTGTCGAACTGCGGGTGATGCATGTGTGTTTCATTGCAGGCCATCATTGAGCAAGAATAATTATTCACAAGTTTCAGCTGTGAAGAGAGTTGGATCTCGGAAATAGTCATTATTTAATTTATTGTCCGAAACTGTTTGCACCATCTTTAGCTATTCAATGCACTCTACTGTGAATGCTGCTTTGAAAATGCTCTTCTTCGTAATGGGCATGACTTGTCTGCCTATCTGAAAGGGGCATGTCACCTCTCATAGTAACTGGCTGATGAATCTATATACAATGTTTCTTATACTTTCCCTCACTCCTCCCCCCTCTCTCTGTCTCTCCTCTCCCTCATTTCTCTCACTATCTCTCCCCCTCTCACGACTTTCCGCTGGGCTGCAGTTGGTTAGAATTGGAAATGGGGACCAAAACCATGATTTTCTTGATCTGAAAGTTTTGCTTCAGTTTTATTTTGTATTTTTTTTTATTTTGCTGCAGCGCTGAATTTCCTGTATTAATGACAAAAACGTGGTTGATGACAGGAAACTAGATAACAACTGTCGACTGGGGATGTTATTCACACAGTGTTCCAACCTGTCCTGTTATGTCCTGGATTTTCTTTTTTGGAATTGAATTGTATGCACTATGCAGTATGTCCTGGAGTGTCCCGGATTTTTTTTACGGAATGCATTTTTTTGCTGTAAAGTTGTTGTTGTTGCTAATTTTTGTATTCTAATTTTTGTATTCTGTTTTAACGTTGTGGAAATGACCAGTTGATGTAAAGGTCATGAAGGCCTTGCCATCTTCACTTATTCGTCACTGCAGAAGTGCTGACATACCCCCGGGAGTGGAAAATGAAAAGGTTTATTGGGGTGCCATTTGGAGATATCAAATTTATCAGAAAGCTTCTGCTTTCAGCTTTTGGGAGTCGTTGTCCCCCAAACCGCCTGCCAGGAGTTCTGCCCTTAGAACACCGCTGGAACTTCTGCTCCAGACCCAGCAGGTAGCTTACAGCCACAAATAGGGCAATGCATGCCCAGGACGCTACAGCTTTCAACTTAGCTAACTGCGTTGCCCTGCAGGCTGCAAAATATTAAAAAATAATAAATTTTGAGTGAGAACCCTGTTCATTATTCTGTGCATGTCTGCACACGCATCATAAGTTTTTCCAGATGATTGGCAACCTGAATTGCAACAGCATTCATTTTCATACCCGACAGGTGTAGTACACTAGACCTGTCAGGTACTGACCGTACACCAGTCATCAATCTTGAACTCCTGTGACAGCAGGATTCATAATGTGCCTACACCCACTCCCCTTTACATGACTCACACTATTGAGCTGGATGTGGATGATTTCTGATTTTTGTCATTTGGTTTTTTTTTTGTTGTGGCTTTGGTTTTCTCCCTCTCATCAGTTAAGCTTTTGTTATTCTCTTGCAATTTATTGTTTCAGGCTGGCACAGGTTTACGTCCATACTGGTGCTGGAACCAAACGAACTATCTTGAGAATTTTGGAACATCCTGTACAGGGAATGGGAATGGAGTCGCCAGAATTGCTTAAACTTGTTGAAACTTGCCCTAAAGGATCCGAAACCCTTGTAACTAGGATAATTCATATCCTGACAGATAAAAGTTAGTTGATCTTTTTTGTTTTGGGCTCTGGTTTCATTTTAATTGATTGGCTGGCCAAAGTGTCAGTATGTGTTCATAATTCATGAAGTTGCGTACTAGTGTTGGCTGGCTCGGAGGGATCATAATCATGTTTGTTGGTAAAACTTGCAAAGAAGCGGTTCTCTACAGTTGGCAGAGAAGCAAAACTCCCAATGCACATGTCTGTCAAGTATCATAATTTCTGGCCTGCCAACTGTTTGCTGCATTCGATAATTGGCAGGCCAAAAGAGAGATCGGTGCAAATGTGCAACAATTGTGTTGGCTTTAGTCTTCAGTATCACTGGAATTCAAAGGCCAAAAATCGATGTGTTTTTACTCGTGAAGTAAGGCTATGACTTGAAGTGTAACAGCCTTCGTTACAGCATGAGGGTGGAGGGAGAGAGAGAACGTGGTATCTGATCATCTCCAGCTGAGAACAACAGCTGCTCCGCCAATGGCAAGCCTTAGGGTGCGACGGGAACTGATCCGTTTGAAGGCAAACACATTGTGATTTACACGGTCACCGCTTTTGTTTACACATCCAGATTTGTTTTAAAATTGATTTAGCTTTTACGAACATCGACTGAAGAGACAGGTCAGATGAATTTGCTCAGTAAACATTTACCTGATTTGGACGATTACCATTTTGTCAAGGTTTTTCGTGTTTCTACCTGACCGTCCCTTGCCCACTTTGACACGCAATGTTGCTATGACGCTTCTTTGGCTCTTCAGGTGTAACAGGCAGACTATTACTATGACTGGCTGACAGATGGAGGTAGAGATCAAAGTGGATCACATGCACAATCGTTGTTTCATTTCTTTAAAATATATTCAGCTATCGCCAGCTGCAGGTTAACAGTGCTCCGATTTGTCCTACTTTTCCTACTTTTTCAGATGATGTCCTACTTTGTCCTACTATTCCTACAATTTTACCCTCCGTCCTACTTTTTTCTTTCCGTGCGATTTTTTCCAGCCAGGCAGGTAGTGGAATTGTGGAATAATCGATATTCGATATGTTTAACTTCTTTATTTTTTACCCATCATTTTTAGGTTAGGTTATATCTGAAACTAATTGTTCTTAAAATGCCTAGAGTGACACATTTCAGCCAAGAATGGCTTACACATGAAGATCTGAATGGACATCTTATATCTACAGGGTGGTTTTTTAAAAGTATCTCTGGTTTTCAGCTTTGCGGTGCAGTATTTTGGCCACGAGTCGCTTTTTTGCTGCCATAGTTCTCTCGGACGAGCAAAATTGCCCACGTGTAAAGAAGCCTTAGAACACCTGCATATTTTTCAGATTCATGATCCAACTGATCCTGAAGATTTTCATTGGCCTTTAATTTGAAGGAGAATAAATGAGCATGGAATGAGAATAAAAAATTTCCACTTCCAGAATGCATGACGGAGCACCTCCACAGATCAATAAAACATGGTGTCACCGAAATCATTTGCGTAAAAAACCATAAAACAATAAAAGCTAATAAATTCAAGGTTAAAGTTTAACATTGGCATCGCCGTATCTTCAGCCGCCGCATTTCATTCATCAAGCCGCCGCCACTCCATTGCCGCAGC